>JAAXYX010000023.1:0-118521 GCA_036851915.1 Ptenothrix huangshanensis | reverse complement strand
TAATGTCACCATGGAAATTATTATGTACGATATAATAAAAATTCTACAAAATGTAAATTTACAGCAATACAGAGCCTCTACAACGTTGATGGGTTTACCGCTATTATGTAGATGAGTGCGTGGAACAACAGGAGTATTTTAGCTATTATATTCATTCTGTATTTCGAGCATACATAATACATATCCATATCCACCTTCATCGCTTTTCTTTTTTACTTCGCAGATGTTAGACATCCTGTCTGTCTTGCGATATTTAGCTTAATACAAAGAATCCAAACAGTTGGGTAGAATAGCTGGATGTGGATGCTGTTGATATCATAGTAGTGATAAACCTGGTATAATGTAAACGGTATTTTAAATTACCTATTACTTGCGAACCAACTCCAGGCCCTCTCCCCATTTATGTAATTGGGATTTTGTCGTAAGTGAATGATCAAGAGACAGACAAAAATGAAAAAGTTCAAAACGACTGGCGTTTGTAATTGTCACGATTTTTTTTCTCATCAAGAGACACTTCAATCTTTGATGTGAATTGACTGGACTTAAGAAAGAGTGTGGCGGGAAATTTCCTGCGTTAATTTTCATTTGAATTTCAAGGGACTCAGGGAAATGGAAAAACGTTCCGTAGATCTAAAACCAGGATTTATTTCTTCCATAATAGCAACGTACCGTCACTGAAAATAATAAACAATCTTAAAACAGGAAAATGTGCATCTAAAATTTTAAAACCGCGAGATGCGCTTCAGGTGAACTTGAGATACATCCCAACTGAGTTCAAAATTATACTAGGTATTTACGAGTTGGCTTTGGCGTTTTAGACGTCCCAATTTTTACAGTGTACATATTCATAGCCAGAAAGTTAGGAAACGTTTGACTAGTTATAACACATTCCCAAATAAGGAACTTTTGTCAAAATAAAACCTATTTACAAATTAAAATTCTAAAATTGACTGACTGGATTTCTGAATTTTGTTTAACTTCGTTTATTGTACAATTTAATCCTCTCACTCACAAATTAAAACTCAGTACGACTCGAAACGAATTACATATATGAGCTTGAAAGATGATATCAGAATAAAGGCATTGTTTTAGCAATGGTAATAGGAAAATGCCGTTCGTGATTTCTGCACTGACTAGTGAGGCTATTGTTCAAAAAACCGGTATCACAAGAACACGAAACTCTAAAATCAAAGTAAAACAGTAATATCAGCAGAAGCAGAAGAACCTAAAACCTCTCTAAGTCTGCAGTATATGAGAAGCCAGGTTTCAGAATCGTTTGCTCGTTAATTAAAATAGCTTGAATCTAACATCAAGGCAAATTAGAACTGGAGTGTAGACTATTCGTTTGTGTTTACGTATTTTTTATCAGTCGTTAGTGTAATTTCAGTAATTTTGCATATTGCTTTGCATTTCTATCATGCTCTTCCGTTTGGTTTCAATTGGTTTCCTACATTTAATAAAAGAATGCTTTGAGTTAACAAAAAATCAATCGTAATAGAGTCCCGATCACTTCCCAAGACTCCGTTTAAAATATGTTGAAAATGAAGTTTAGTTATTCATAAAAATAATTAGCATAGCTGATTACCAAAACTTTTCAGCTTTTACGTTCTACATACTACAAGTAATAGTATCTTTAATTCCAATGTCTCAAACAATGTGCCTAAAGTGCTTCAAGAGTAAAACTCCACTTTTCAAAATCAACCAACGGACTGTGGAAAATATCACCTGCATTTTTTCCTGCAAGCGTAACGAGTTTGTAGCGACTGCGGGAGCTATATATTTTCTCCGTCATTAAAAATTGCAGAATTTTTGTCGGAACTTAAATCCAACTATCGTACCTGTGTACAGTCGTTATAAAATCGATGAATTTTGATGCTGTTGCCAAACAATTTTTATAGGACGAGTATTGTGCTCTCTGAAATAGCTTGGTTAAAAATATAAACATCCATAAGAGGGTTTAAAGGCGGTAGTAGGTACATACTAATAATAATGATACTAAATATCTCCTTTAAGTTTGTTCAGTTGTTCCCTTAATATGCTCACCTACTTCTGCAAGAAATATAGTACCTCTGAGAAATTTTAAGCCACAATGAGTAAATATTGGATTTATTCAGTGTCAGGGATATTGAGATAGCAATATTAATATTTGTATAAGGTAAAATGAGATTACAATATGGCACTTTGCTTCTGTGCCCGAGGCCAGGGGTATCAGCCAGTAGTTCAGACAAACATTTAATTTATATCATGACTCACCTGATACCAACAAATCTACTAATGCTCATGAAAATAAATAAAAACTCTAAGCCCTTCCTACTGCTAACCTTTCCTTTCCTGCCCTCCTATGATATCATATGAAATGCCTGATATGAAATATCTGATGTTTGTTTTAAGCAACCAAATTTAAAAACAAATGAACGATTGAAGTAGGTTTAATAGGGAAAATAGCTACAAGATTTTGGGCATCAATGTAAGGTAAGGCGAAAAAACCCTGAAAATGTGTTGTGTGAAAACTGAACAATTTTCTACATCTGCTACGCTAATGATTTTTAAACGGTTACAAGTTACAGCACAACTTTATCAGTTGTAAGATGCTGTTACTCAAACTATCCATTGATTTAAAGTATGTACAGAGCTCATTATGAATAGGATGCAATCATCACTTTCAAGACGGCAAGCTATTTAGCTTTATGGGACTCTTCGAATGTCATTGCTAGGTCATTTTTGCTTCAGTTCGGATCAAACTACTATTACCTTCTACTCACCGGGATTTACTCACACATCATTAATGCAAACGACAATTTTTCTTGTCGTAGGTTAAGAAATATTTTATGAGCCTCAAATTTTATTAGGTAATAAATAGTATACTACACATTTAATCCATGTAATTATGTGAAGTTTAAAAAATTAACTTGAAATCTGCCTTGTCCAATTAAAATATATTGCAGACCAATTGGAATCAGCACTCAGAAGGGACGCTGACAACGGCAATTCTTTAGGAGAGAGTTAAAACAATAATCATAGTAAAACATGTAAAGTTTTAGTGCATTCAGGTATCCATTTATTAACACTTTTAACGTCGTGAAATCGAATTACAAACTTTAATAATCTGTATAATAAAGTAAGGGTCGGAAGGACTACCTCATCAGGTTAAGTGAAAATAGAAGGAGAAATAATTTACACAACCAAATTAAGTAAACAACGCGTTTCAATAATATTTTATTTATAAGACCAGGTTATATTATCACAACATTATTAACACCAATATTCTTAGTCTTATGTTGTCACATTTTTATTAGGTAAAATATATTATGATTTGAGTATAACATTCATTAATACTATCTTTTCCTGGATAGAATTGCATACATCCTTATCTTTTAGTATTCCTTGGAAATAATTACAAATAAAAATCCGAGTCAATATAAGAACAATATCCGTGTAACCTATTATGTACTTTTGAAGTATTTAATAATCGTATCTTAACCAACGGCTCTCACGTACACTCCCCGGTACTTACTTATGGATTTAAAATGTTGGAATTTCTTCAAATAAAACATTGTCACGCAATTCAATCGTAATTAAATCAATTTTCAAAGAGATTTTATACCTTAAGACCGTCACTGAGTACCATCGATAAAACTAGTGTTCTCTTACTAACGTGCAACAGCAACACTGCCTTTATATTTGAACATTCGCTAAATAAACACTACTATTAGTATATTGCTGTAAATATGCACCAAATTCAAACAAGACAATGGTTTTAAATTTGTCCTATTTAACAGGAGTCATTGTAAGTCTATAGCCCGTGAATGTTTATTGGTATTTAGTTCCGAAATCTCTATTTAATTCCCAGAGTTTCTATTTAAGCCAGGGGATTTCTGTATAGGCTCAGCAACATTCATTTTATTTACAAGCAGCTATCACTTTGAGGAAAGATGGTCTATAATTTTATCTAAACGTAGATGTTTGAAGAGTGGGGGTCACAAGTTGAGCAATTTACTTTTCTATTTGGTAAAATGCTGTTCAATATAGGTATTTATGAAGGTTGGCATTGTAATTCAGAATTGTATTCACGGGGATATGTTCATCAACAAATTTTTAAAGCCGATGGTAAAATTCGCAAAGTTCTTTTAGAACCAGCCAATGCCAATACCTACTTGTGATAAAATATTACAGTAACCTTGCTAAGAGCAGAGAGAAACCCTATGGATTGTAAATGTCGTTGTACTTACATTTTTACAACTAGTAAAAATACTATGGAAAGGAAAAAAATTGTTCACTGCAGTATTTACAGTTGAACAAATGTACAGAGTACAGAGTAAAACGGTATTTACAATCCCACCAGTAAATCAGTACAAGCGAATGCAAATTAACCAGCAACAAAAATTACAAATGAAGTGTAGAATTGCTGATGTCCATCCGGCAATGAAAAATAAAAACTACAGCATAACATTAGCAACTTACGGTCAGGTAATAGTGTTTTACGGTGTTCACAATTGACACTAGCTATCTGCGCAGTTTAAGCTCGACAGCAAAAACAGTAACAAAATATCGTCGTTGAAGAGTGAAAAATGGCGATATGCAACATGCCCCTTAAGCAGAATACTAATGTTCTTGATATCGATTTATCATACGGTATGCTCAGCACGGGGCTCAATACATATAGCCATTTTTCACTCTTCGACGACGATATGTAAAGGGGATTGAAGGCAACATTAACAAATTATTACGAATCGTTTATTACCTTCTCAATATTATTAACGTAAATCGTAAACTTATCGTTCGATTTTTTTCGTAAGAACTCTCTCTAGCAACCACACGCATCTAAAACACATCTACATTTTAAAAAGTTAAGGATACTTACACAATTCAAAACTCCGCTCGGGGATAGGATAATACAGAGGAAAGTTCATGTGTACCTCTTCGGGAACATACGTATCTTTTTGCCAAAATGCGTTTATAATGCATTTTCCATGAAATTTGGCATGTTTATATCTTGTATTTATTATTAGCTCACTTGAATTTAAGGGGCTTTGCAATCATTAGCTGTACAAACTACTTAGGCTTAAAGGCAAGGCATTTGTTTTTAAAAACAATAACTTAATTTCAGCCATGATACGAAATTAATTTTCTAGAAATCCAAGAATCTTAAAGAATTCAATTTCATTTTATAGATCCGTATATAAATACATGAACGTCGACCCTCTCGATTTTAGCAAATGCTCGATAATGAAATCAACACCGGAGTTTTCAAGGATAATCGATAATCAATATTATCAAGTAATGAAAGTAGTAATATAAACTAAAAAGATTTATACCCAGCCAGCGAATTCGGATGCCTTTTAGATAATAAAATCACGACATTAGACAGTTTGTACCATAAGACGGAAAATTCCCGTAAAATAGGTTTTTTACGGAACGCCCTCCCGCGAAAAAAAAATTTATTACGTACGTACACAATATGTACGGCAGCATTCATGAATTCGCATTATTATGTAAACTAACAGTCGTAGGTAATTGCTGTGATTACGCCTGGAAAAATTTGAAACTTGTCGATTCTCTAAAAATAACTCTTGCTTACGTTTCTAACTACCTAACTGCGCAAACTATCGACCTTTATCAGTAAAAGCTACCGTAAAATTTCGACGCGTAAAAAATTGTCTTGCGATTTACCCATTACAGGAAATTATTGAACGTTTCTTATTGTAAAAGTCAAACCTTTACATAAAAGTAAAATGTAAGATTTTTAAAAAGTTAATGCGAACGATCGTATTGCCAATCATACCAAAATATGTATACATGTACCGTGCATAGTTCTAATTTTTAAACTATCCATCATGATTTCACATGCAAAACTAAAACGACTTTCACATATGAGTGAAGTCCATTATAATCCCCTTATTATATTCTAATGCATAGCTACAATTTTTTGTATATGTCAATGTACGTAATTTAGTTTGCCCATGGTAAAGAAACCTATAACCAAAAACACTCCTAATGAAGAATCCTACTTACATTTAGCCCCCGCTGTCAGAGCATTTATATAGGTAGGTACTTGATATTGGTAGAAATAATATCTGAAAATATCCCTATGGGATTGAGATCGTTCTCTTGTATTCTCGATATCACTTTTATTCACTTCATAGTTTTGAGTCTTATATGTAGTCTGTTTGTCTGCGAAGCTCCATGCTTTAAAGTTGTCACGAGTTTGTTTTTGAATTCAATCAAGCTTGATAATCCAGTAATAAAGTACCTCCTACTTTTCTGTAGAAGCGTCCGAGGTAGGTTTCAGTAGGTTAAGTCAAGTAGGCAAGTAGGTAGGTACCTTACCTATTATTGGTCCTGCCGGTACCACAATGCCCCATGGATTTCATTAACACAGTAACCTGTATGTTATCCGATCATCACAATATTTATAATAACGTTGTAAAACTGGTGTATCAGTTTACCCGATAGTGCGTGATCCTTTTAGCTGACATAATAAATATAACTGTATTAAGTACTCGCACGCTTCGAGTATGTCGAATAATACTAATGCATGGCTTGCTAGGTATCTTCGAAATTTTTGACCTGACCTTTGCTTTGCGTTGCTACAAAACAGTTTTTCTACGCATATATCTTCTATCAAATGTTGTAATTACGGTGGTATTATTATCGAACTGAGTCTTACTAATATCTTTAATATAGAATTGTAATGTTAATCCTTGCGTTGGTACCCGGTTTCCGGTATCGTGGACCTAGAAATAATTTTGTCGGGTAGGGACGTTTAACACATTTCTGTCATAATAAACTGCAGTAGGAAAAGGAAAAAACCGAACGAGGGACTGGGAAACAAAAACCAGAAAATAGTCAGTAGGTCTGACTGGTGTTACTGTGTGGTACTAGGTAAGCGTACTTGTTAAATACACCAGCAGAAGGCAGCGTACAAGAGCCAAGGCTATCTGAAATTCGTAATTTGACTCCGTTTAAACTCACTAGTCAGATTCCGCGTTCAAAGTTTCCTTTCCTTTTGCAATATTCCATCTGTCCTTTCTATCCTTTCCGATCATCCGTCCTGACCTGACAGCCAACGAAGTAAACTAGTAGGTTATAGGTACATACATAGGTACCTAAAAATTGCAAATTGCATGGGAATAATCAGAAAATTGCATGTGTTTTGGTTTTGCTGTTGCACAACATCACAATGTTTTGTTGAATTAAAAATACATGCTTGAGAGTTTTAGGGGAATAAAAATAGTAGATTGCTAATTAGTGTACAACTGAATTTGACGGAAAGAAAGTATGAGTGATTCATCCAGTGTGACGTACACTATACCTGACTGATCTGTCGAAACTCGAACCTTTAACTCAAGTGGCTTTGACAGCGCTCGGTGATAAAATCAGAGGCAACGATATTATTCATGGTGTAATAATAACAATAATTGTATTTTATACTAGTTTGTCTTAGTCAGTTACAATACAATCATTCACCCGTTCAGTCAGCTTGCGAATATTGTCAAGGCGCAAATACAGAGGAAGGAAATTAACCGACTATTTTATTTGGGAACTGAGTGGGACAACGACCATACTCATCAGGATTGAAATATTTGCTTTTTTTGTTCTAATATCCCTCAACTAACTTCATAATTAAAAAATGGCTGATAAAAATACCGGTAAACCGATTAAAAACTCATTGCTGAGTTTAGCATCATCGAGCTTTTCTTTCGAGGATTTTACGGATGCTCGGCTTTTAGTGCCGCTTAGTGAGCAAGAAGAAATTTTAAAAGCGACTCCTGGTACGTCATCAAATTTTTATTTGTACAGTTATCTCTTATTTATGTGTTTGGAATTGTTACTAAAGGTTTATTGTTGGTTTATTGGATTAAAATTAGTCTAAATTGTTTATATAATAGTGTTATATAATTGTAACTTCGTATCTGTCAGTAATCAGTAGTCACTGAGCACGGTAATCAGTAGAATGATGGATTAAGGGTGAATTGCAAGATTATTTAGTATCATACGTTAAATTAGGTTTCGAGCCCTTCCTAGTAACTTGGAACGAAAAATGAAACATTCATTATAATATATTTCCGTATTTGTGTTGAGATTCTTGTAGAATCATGAATGACGTGGTATCAGTGGTATCACCCGGGCCCAGAAGTTTATCCTCTTTCTTGGGTTACTTATATTGGTGTGACAATTATTGAGTCTGTCGCAGCTCATCATATCACTTAAGTATGTAACATAATTGCAGCCAGAACGGAATGAATGAGCTGTATTCAGTAATTTAGCAAGTCACTTCACCATTTTCAGTCGATTTTGGTATCATTTTATTAAACGGCATTGAATGAGTAGTTAAAAGTGAACAATGAAGAAAATTGTGTGATAGTTTTCATGTAAAATATATTAAACTTTATCATTGATATGTGAAAGTGGGTAGCTTTGCACTCGTTTTTCTGAATTGATGAATTTACGCCCCCACGTGGCTAAACCAGGATGTGCGGCTCACACGCATGCAAAAATCACGATCATAGTCACAATTTGCTATTGTATTGAATGCTTTAAACCTTTGTTGAACTGCCGTAATGGACATTTCAAAAACTTGTATAAAAAACAATCCTGATTTGGAATAAACGTAGCTGGGCATTAGGTCACGAATACGAGCTACATTATGGCCAATAATAATACTTTTTAATTGTTATTAATATTAGGTAACTATGATTTCGAAATACGTACTTCGTAATTGTTTAAAAAAAGTGCTATATCTGCAACAAAAATTCGCATAGTAGTTTTTCGTGTTTTTCAGGTTCAAGTTTATGTCCCTTTTTTATTTTTATTTTAACTAAACATAATAGGTACCTATATCTTTTAGGTACATGGTTTTGACAATTTTAAATATGTACTTCCAGAAAATTAAATAATATTAATATTGCTGTAAATATTTTAAACAACGTTGAAACATGTAATGATTCGTAGAATTATACATTGATTTACTCCTTGTTTCTTATCAGACGAGGACTTGAAAGGTAGCTAGAATTATGAATAACATTTTATCAAAACTTACCTGGGATGACGCAATACCAGGCGATGATGCATTGGCGTCATAAATAAAATACTGATGAAACAAGATTGAAAAAGTTTATATTAAAAAGCATTATGTACAGACAATTGTTAGGATTCATTTTTACTGCTTGTTAATAGAATCACTTAATTAATATATTTATATTTTGTTTTTAAAATAGCAATAATTTGGAAAATGCTCAGTCCTTAGATTTTCATTACACTTGTACTTCATAGTTTTCATTCCACAAAATCTGTAAAAAAAATGACGATCCTTATAAATTGAATTCGGCTTCTTGCTTCTTCCTGGTGATCGTCGGATTTCTAGGTTGCGTAATCTGTGTATCTATATTATCCTTATGTTTATATACTCATACCTACGTACTTATTTATAATTTCAGTCAGCTTAATAGAATTAACAATATTGAGTTTCAGAGGTACGAAAGTACATTTAGTATTAAATGCATAAGTAAATTTGCTAAAGCTAAAATAAATAAAAATTCTTTTGAAACTGCTCAGAAAACATTGTTTGTTTCTATATTTAAAAAAAACATTTAAAAACGTTATTGTTTTGCACGAATGACACGTTATAATTTCTGCCAGAAAACTGAAAGATGATATCTGAAGCATGATGATAGAATAAGTAAGTGGTTTTACAAAAAAAGAGTTTGAAAAGGCATCCTTTAATTCAATCGCAAACCGTAAATTATTCTCTGGATGCTACTTCTCGTGTTGTTCGAGGAGAAGAGTGGCCGACAAGAATCGTTTGCATCCTTCTTCTTCGGATCAAAAGGGCAATCACAACTACTATTATAATTAGAAGAATAATAGCGCCGATGACTATCCCAGCGATTTCTGCTGCATTCAGACCTTGTAGTTCTGAAAACATCAATATTATGTTAAATGTTTGCAGCATAATGAGACAGCCTGGAAAATCATATTACGGTAATTAACAATTCGTGCACATACCTCGAACGTCAACAATGCAAGCGCTGCCGACATTTGGTTGATATGGATGCACACTTAAAAATTGCACTATAGGAACGCAGCAGGTCACAGTCAGATAGACTCTTACTCGATCTCTTGTTCCGGGGTGAAATTCAGGCGGAATGTATAAACCTTCAGGAATAGATCTAAGTTGTTGGATTCCTGTGATGGACGGATATAAATAATATACTCGTAATTTATTTCATATGTTAAATTTTGCCAGACACCTTATTAAAGGTTATAATTCAACCTCAATCAGAATTGTAATATTTTACTCAAGAAGCTATAAAATAGTGAATACTGTTTCAGTGGTTTAACCTCCAGAATTCTGGATCGTTGCATACGCTGTCCATTTGTATTGGTCGCAATCATAAGGATCCATTCTGTACCGGCAGCTTCCAGTTACGTATCTATCATAGCAGAATGGTTGCTGGCCGTATGACGACTGGCCGTATGGTACACCGTATGGTTGGCCGTACTGCTGGCCGTAATCATGCTGAAAATATGTATTAAGGTATATTATTTTCATGGTTAACGTAGGTGAGGCGCAAAGGTGTCCCGTATGGTTTGAGAAATTGTTTATAAGCATATTCTGGACGTTTTCGCATAATTGACTACTTCCAAAAATAATTATTCTATTAGTCTTTAACTTACTTCGTTCGGGGGATAGTAGTAAGCACTTCGTTTCGCTGTGTGCCGTTTGCTACTGGCATTTATGGTTATTTTATCCGGCGATCCGTGACGTGTGCTGAGTGGATAGTTCATTTTCACCGAAATCTCTTTGGTAGACCCACTTGGAAGATAAAATCTAAATTAAGTTTTAATGCAATTAAGTGTACTATGTAATTTGACATAGCGCTGTGTCTTGTTCTCACTCATTATACTTTCGTCGTTCTCTAAATCGAGAAGTCCCATGCTTTGACTCGCGCTGGTTCTTTCAATTGATATATAATTCCATGCATTTATCTATTTTAGCTGTAATTTATGCGGGACATGTATAATTATGTAGGTACTTACTCTGTCGGTGGTACTTCTTGAACATAGCCTTTTTCGTCGCTTACATTAACATGAACGTATTCACCTTCTCTGCCGAGGTTTTTGATTAGAAAACGGATAAGCGGCTGAGGGGAATTCGTTAGGTTAGAAGTTGAGTTCATCTGCTAAAGAGATTACATAAATACGTTTTACTGATTATTTCAGAATTATTCAAATCATAAAGGGACTGGTGGGTACAACGGTGATACTTTTTAAATTACGTGTGCATTCGTTAATGAGTATGAAAAGTTTAAATGTTTGGATTAGTATTATTAAATCTGTACCTCAATGTGTATTCCTCCCGAACTCTCCAGATGTATTCCTAACGAAAGTAATTGACAATAGAAATTAAGAGTGAACACAAAGTTAAATTGTCATGAGATTAGCGGTGTAGAGTTCTTATGTCGTCATTTAAGGTATAAAGCTTAGTATTATCACACAGTCTTCAAACGCAACTTCACAAAAAAGATATTAATAAAGCCGTACACCTATCAAGCGGCGGTAGGCATATATGTATACTATAGGACTACCTTCAAGTGGATCCAAATATTGATCTTGCTGGTTTCTTATGGCGTACGACGAATTTTCCATAATGGGGCGGCCCAATATTGTGTTAGAATCTTGCACATTTGGTGTCGATGGTGTCACTTCTTCATTATCTAATGAACAAAAACAATGATTTGACACTAAATTAAATGAATTCCGGTACCACTAGTTTTTAAAATTTGCCATTATTTTCTAGAATATTAAAATCTTGTCAGTTTCCCCTGTTTTTAAGGTTTTAGCTTTAGCGGTATTTTCGTATTCCCTAGTCTAACCTGATAATGGAAGATTAAGAGGTTGAAATCGTCCTGAATTCATTATACCCCACACTTGATCTAGATGTAAGAGCACAGATGCTGCAACTAGCAGCGTGAATTTTCCTCTCATTGTTAAACAATGTTTTGACAATCGTTAGAACAGAAATAAATGCCGTTAATTCACAGGACCCACAAATCTTAGCGAAAACCAAACGTGGCCAAAAGTTTCGGTGTAACTGTTAAGAGTGATGGTTTGAAGTTGGTCTTTTGAAGGAAAGTAACTTAAGAATGATCCTATAATTGTAAAGTGTCGTGGATTCTCATTAAATGTGTTGATATTTGGTGTGTGGGAAAGAGGAAACAAGGGGACAAATGGAATGCCTAATTGTGAGATCGACGAAGGTGTGTACATGGGTGATGATAGGACCGGATATTACTTAACTTACTGTTAAGACTTGGAATATATTTCTGTGTGAATAAGTCGTAGTTAGCGTTAATTTAGCTTTACTGCAATATGCTGCAAAGTCATGCATACTGTAGGTGTTTATCAATGGTGGCATAAACGACTTAAAGTAGGTACGCTATCGGAAATGTTTCCGCTCCATGTTACTATTTTCATACGTTTCTCATTCCGATAATGAGCTGAATGGTTCATATAATTATATTTTCATTATGAGCTACTCGTACAGTTTGTCATGCGAGGTCTGACAGCAGATGAGAATAAATTCAGAAAGCAATTAGTTGTTGTTATGAGTCGAGTTCAACCAAATATGAATAGTGTGAGTCATTTAAAGCATAATGAAAACTGTCGCAGTAAGTGAATATTAAGTTCTGCAGTTGCTATGGTAACAAATGGTATCCGACTTTATTTGTATAATTTATAGTAAATGATTTGTAGTACTTATTATATATATACCTATTAGGGAAAGTGATATTTTGTTTTTTACCATTCTTCTGTTACATAATGTGTGTACTTTGAATGGCAAGGTTTGAGCATTTTAACTTTAACCCATTGAAACTTGAATAATAATTTCGCTTGATTTTTCTCATTTTAAATCTCCATGTCGAAGGTCAATAAGTATTCTAATTTTGGAGCAGGCGGATATTCAAGTGAGTCAAATAAACATTATTGTGACGAAGAAAACTCATTCATTGCATAATCAAAGGATCTTCTTAAATAATATACAACTAGGTATAGCTGCTGCTGATGGTTGCAATCTTTAATGACAGCAATGAATCACTAAATAAGTAGGTACCTACTGACGTTTTACTAGTAGGTACATGAAAAAGGGGTGTATACTAGCTTTGTCGTAATACACTAAGGTGAAGGAAACAGTTTTATTTTGTATCTGTGGTCATCAGTAAAGACAGCCCCAGTCTCTCGGCGCACTGTTCGGGATTTACCCATTGATTACAATAGGTACACTCTCCGAAAGCAACGTAAGGTATATATATATATGTTACTCATCTAATCAACGAAAAAGGTAATCCTGGATTGTAAATCTCGTATTCATCCTGTGTACCAAGGTACCTACTTAACTAAATCTGGAATAGAGCTAGTCCCGAAATTATTTTTTTGGGTCATCCATTTTTGTTGTTTACTATTCGGTGCGGCTTATTAAGTACCTATAGCTTACCTTATTAAAGCCAAAGGGCTTAGAGAAAATCAAATTATAGTTGCATGTTTTTGTTAGGTCCGTTCCCGCTTTATCGTTACAATTTAAAATGTTAAGAGACTCGGAAGAGTCTGTTAATTTTAAAATCACTTAGCATTTTAAATTTTGATATGGGATGACCGTAAAACGGATTTGGCACTACCGACGAAATGATTTATAAGGGAGCTGTGTATGCTGTTGTGATTATTAAAAATTATTAGAAAACCCCAGTACCACGGTCTATTAGTAAATATACATTATGCTAGTTCATGAGACTCATTAGTACCTTAACCTCGAATTAAATTACTCAGGTATTAATCACTATATCGTTAAGTCCAGTTCTGCTATTTAAGTAACCCTGGGCATTAGTTACCTACTTCTGAATCATGGGTACCTACCGATATTACATGAGTAATTACATTGTTGTGTAATAGGGATTCTAGGTTCGATATGATCACCTGCTTCCTTTAAATGTTGTTCACGTCCGACCCTTTTAGCTTAATGATCATGAGACAAAACAATCAGATTTCGTCTGTACTGCAGTTTGCAGCTCGTTGTCAGTCTAGAAGTTAAGTTATTCCCAGAAGGGATTTTTTTTCGGAAACATTTTCGGTGTTTGCTACGGACTTACCTATGTCATCTGTGTTAGGTAATACTCCTTTCACAAAAGGGCCGTAAGAGCATGTTTTAATAAACACTACAATGTTCTCAATACCTTGTAAAATTGTATGATCAAGAATGACGTCATGTTTGCAAGTGCTGTTACGATAGGGATGTTCATTGATACTTATATAGGTAAATAAATAATGCTGGTAAAGCCAGTTAAGCTCAAATGCATATTTGCATGCATTTATTCATACGCTAAGTTTCTGAAGAAGTTCGAGTACAGTTATTTTATCTACCCATGTATTTATTGCGTGTTGTATTGATAGTTCGCCTAAGGCGTAGGAGGAATGGGCTTTTGACATAATTTACTCAACAGTATTTTCTGTTTGTTTACTGTGACAAAAGTGAATCTGATTGCATAAGGTCTTTAGGTATAACATTTATGTAGGTACTACAATTTTTACTACATGGGTGCCACATGCATGTAGTAATTATGAAATTATTTTACAGTTACTAATTTCACCAATGAACGTTGAAAATTCTGTTGGTTTGGAAAGATTGAATGCATTGGAGAAGTTAGCAGCAAATGCTGATTCAGTCATACCAATATTCAGTATTTTAGAATTCCATTGTGGTAATAACAAAACATACGGAAACATTAAAAATTGAGGTTAAGCCCCATTACATTAGTGAGGTAAAGTTGAAACCATTCCATCTTACATCCAGGTGTAATGCTTTCATTCGAATACGGTGGACTCGTTGATGGTTTTGTCGAGTTATTGCAGTCATATGAACCTTTAACCAATTCGTTACGTTTTCTGGATTTAGCCGTATTATTACGCCTTATACTTATGTATGTATGATTTTTAAATTGCAGAGGCTACCGCAGAAATCGACCTTCAAAGTGATGAAATTTCATTACAAGAAGACCTTCCGTCCGAGATAGAAACCCAAAGCTTTAATAGCTCGAAGCAAGAAGCTGTGGAAACCAGAACAACCCCGGATTCATCGTTTATTTCGTTGTTTACCAAAGCCAAAGAAGACGTGAAAGATTCGCTCCAAGCAATTAATCCTTTTCCTCCATCTTTTACCTCAAAAGATTCAACTACAAATTCACAACTTTTACAGGATACATCCAAGATAAAAAATGAAACGGACTTGATGAAAACGAGCAATATTTCCATGTTCACCCCAACCAATTTACAAGCACATGATCCATTCAGCTCTGTTGTCAATCCATTTCAAACCAGTACAGCTCCCTTAGAATCCACTTCCTTGATTGATAAATCTAGTGTGTCACTACTAAACGTTGCAGAATCTTCTACTTTAACTTCCTTGTCATCCGGTAGTAACACGAATGAAACTACGAGTGCGGTAACATCGACAAGTATTTACTCCGTTCCTTTGGTTAGCCACCCTCCAACGAATCCAGTAGTAGCATCAGTTACAAATATCAAGGCACAGGAATATTCTTCTGGTGTAAATCCACAGCTACCTCAAACTCTACCTCCTGATGCAACCGCTCAGTCAGTTCAGGATGTGGGTCCTAGTTCCGCAGGATCCGTATCTGCTCAAGGTGCCGTTTACAAGCCATCTCCTTTTGACATACTCATTTTGCAAATTACTGTAGGATTACTTGTGGCCTAAATCTCGTAATATTCTACGTGCTAGTATTTAGGAAGCACACTATTAAGTTGAATTTATCGAACGGTACTGTTTTCACAGGATTATTATCGTCATTCACGTAATAAAACAAACGGATGTAGTACGTATAGGTACATCGTCGTTGAAGGAGCAAAACTTAACATCGTCGAAGAAATCACATAGCGCTACGAAAAAGATATTAAGTTTTGCTCCTTCATCTACGATATGTATATGCCGTAAAATTAATAAATTACGTACGCACCATGTTATGCATGCACCTCGTAGATATGCACACATATTAACCCGTCGAAGTTGGTGGAAAAAGGTTAACAATTATGTATATTACTACTCACACTTAAACACTAACCCAGTGTACTATATAGAGAATGTGAAGCATTTTTGATCCTCTAAAGGTCAACTAGATAGTTGAAGTCTGAAATGTTTTCAACATGATTATCACAATATCCAGTCATATTGGAAGTGTCTTGAAATTTCAAGTCATAGTCTCGTAAAATACATCTTCCTTTCAAAGGGGTGTTACCTACATGTTTTATGTAGGTACCTACCAAAATGAATGTACACCGCCTAAGCCATCTGGATTGATGTGCAATTTGTCGTTGAAGGTACAAAATATAACATCCTCTGAATTTTCTCGTAACGTTACCAAAAAGATGTCAAGTTTTGCACGTTCAACGACGAATTACTGTATAAGCAACAGCGTAGTAAATTTAATTATTTCCTCGTAGAAGCTGTGTACAGTGAACGCATTATATTAGTAGCAGGCAGGGAAGGATTTAATTAAATCATGGTTTCTCGTCTTAACAATTCCTGGCTCATATTTAATAGATACCTATTACTATTCCTCCATGAGTTCTTATCCAGCGTGTCGTAATCAAATTTATATCTAGGTAGGTCTCTAGGTATTTATACCAAGTTTCCTTATTGTTATGCAGATTTCTCCTACACCTTAGTTAGCATCTTGGTTACGTGTTGAGTGTTACCTACAATCATCCCTGTATACTTTAATGTGTTTATTTCTTCATTTGAGTTTGTTCATTAGGAGCGTCATTAGTCGTTAGCAATGCTGTGCTTAATTGTTAAATGTCTCATTTTTAACTGAATTTGTGTTGTATGAATCATCGCCGTAGTTGAATCATCGCAATGACCTCTCATTTTACGAGCGAATGTATGACTGTATCTACTTCTTGCGACGCACTATTGAATTTTAATTGGACGATTTTGACTATGCTAAAATATTTTAACTGATAATTTGAAACTGGGTGAAATTTATGCGATCAAATCATTCCTATCCATAAATCAAATCAGATAACACGGAGAAAATATGTGTTATTGAAAGTGAAGTACCATCATAACGATGGTATATTATTCTACGCTAAACAATGAAACAAAATTCTGGTTGTCAAGAAATATTTATATAAAAAGATTTCTTGACAATCGTAGATATATAGATATATATACCTATCTTTTAGTTAATGTGTGCCACTACTGCCACTCGTAGTACAGACCCTTTTTCAAGAAATTGTTTGTTTTGAAAAGAAATTGCTTGTTGTACAGCGCAAAAATTTATTTGCGTTGTACATTTGTCTGTAGGTTACCTACTTAGGTAGGTACCCAATATGTTGTTTCATTTTGGATGTGTAGTCGAATCATAATTTATAATACATTAAAAACTCCAGATTCCCATGCCTTCCTATTTAAATTGATTAAAAAGTAGTCTTCCTTTAGTAGTCTTCCTAGGTTAACTTTCAATACACATACCTACTTAAAGTCATTAACCATAATGAGAAGATAAGGCTAATTATGAGACAAAAATTAAGCAACAACAAGCAGTTTGAATAGTCCACACATCAAGCTTTTTACCTAGACTTTTTACATACCTCAGAGTTTATATAATCAGGATTACAGTAATAAAATTATTATTTCACAGAATCTTTATATTGAAGGTTAAAAATGTTTTTGCTTCAGCAATTACGCTTTTCTTGGAATAAGCTTTAGAGCTTTGAAAGGCGAATTTAATTTCTTCATGCCTTGTTACATTAAATTATCCACAAATGTGTTTATATGTACAGAAGTAGTAATTATCACGTTACTTTTTGTTGCTCAGATCTCATAATAATAATTAATATGTTTTAGAAAATGGTCGTGGTGGAATTATGACTAATCCTGATTTTGTAGAGGCTGGTGATAGTAATATTGTAATTGCCAGCTGTTGCTCAGGTACTCCTTATCTCGATGAATGACACTGTACTACGTGTTGAACTAATTCATGGATGGATATTTTGGGACTTAGAATAATAGTTCAAAGAATTCATGTATTTTCATTTAAGAGGCAGGTCCCGTTTTGCGTTTATTTACAATTGGATATGCTCCATTTTTCCTAATTACCTATTATTAAAAATGCCACTTGCTCTTGTGTAATCGAGTTAAGAATTTATGCAGAAATTTAAGTTGATTTCATCGTCGGTTTTTTCTTTCATTTTGAAATCAAATAGAATAGGTCAAGTACCTTTTTCAGGTTTAAACTTAAAAATAAATGTATTAGCCAGGTATTTCCATTAATTTAGATAGTTTTCTACGACAATAGGGAAAGGCGGTGGTTTATGAACAGGGTTGTACTTTGTAGACTTTATTTATTTATTTCCACTGTTACAGACAAATTATGTTTCATATTTAACCCTAAAATAATATTCACCGATTATATAATTTCGCGTATGTTAAACTAAAATCAATGGCCAGTTCCTCAGTATCATGTGTTCCGGTAATGCTGTGACATTTGCTGCCCCGACCTAATGATGTTGTTTTAGTCGTGTACTAATCGTGTAGTATAATATGGGGCAATTATGAGAAGGACAATAGATTCCTAATAATTACGTACATAGTTATACTTACGCTAGCTGGCTTTAACATTATTCCGTACTCGTAAAGTTCGAGTAGAAGTGCACAACAATGCAGTAGTAATGCACATTAAATATTAAGCATTATAAGACATACGATTGACACTCAGGTGACCAAAAAATGTAATAGGATTAGTTAATTATTTTTTAACTAATTTTCCGCAGGCTCGGTCAACAAGTACAGATTAGGAAGCCAGCGATTGCAATACGCACAGTATCCTGGACTTTTACCAACCGTTCCTACGGCTGGAAATACTATGACAAACCTAGTCACCCAGCCACCACCATTGCCTACTTCTGTACCTACAACTGTGTAAGATAGTGTTTTTAAATCCTTTCGTTACAGACTGCTAAAATTGATTATTTAAAGAACGTGCATTTTATGAGAGAAAGCAAACTAAAATATGTAGGTACCTACTGCTCTCAATATCGTTGTAAAAATGATTTTCACTGGGGTTTGACAAATGTAATTTTCATTTAATTACGTTTATGCTAAATTAAAGACCTGGAGCAACCGGAAGTGCTGCCACGAACGTGCCATCACCTCTAACGCCCAGCGGTCCGCAAGAATATGCCGGAACAGGCTATGTTTTTGGCGAACCCATACCTCAGAAAACCTCAGCAACTGCTTTACCTATGCAGTACATGCCAGTCTCGTACCATTGGTTCTATTATAAAGAAGTAGAGGGAAAAGGGATTTGGAAACCTTTTTCATTTTTGGATTCAGTCGCATTAGAAGAAGCATTTTTAAATAGTAAGACACACTATGTTTTGTTATAACAATTGTGTACTTCCATTGATATAATTTCATTTATTTTCGCTACAGAATTATATAATGCGTCTGGTAATTTGTTGTACAGATTCAACCACACTTGTAGCTAGTGATGGTGGCCGGTATGATGTTAATGTTATGCAGAGATTACGGATGCCAGTTTATTGGGAAGAGGCACCGACCGAAGTTCGTCGTTGCTCTTGGTTTTACAAGGGGCCACTGGATAATCGATTCATCCCGTATGAGGAAGATTTTGCTCAGCAGATTGAGGTTTTTACATGTTATTTACTTTGTCCCAAAGTATATTTACATTATCCTAAAGTAATCAAATAATTCTTGGAGAGTAACATGAGTACATTGATTTTACAGGCTGAATTTGAGTCGGCGATTACAACTGGAATATGGCAGCGGCGGGTTGAACTGGGAGGTGGCGAAGCTATTATTTTGCACAATGCAAATGTTATAGTTCATTTCTGCCAGGCAGCTTCTCCGGACGAATGGGGGAACTTGCCTGTGAGTATACCTTTCTAAAGTGGAATACTATTTAATTACCTAATTCTTTATCGCTATAAATTAATTTTTGTCGTATTACATTTCTAATCTTTTCTTCTGTATTCATTAATTGGGTTTGTGATTGATAATAGTAGAATGCTATCACATAGAATGTGATTGTTTGAGTAATATTTTTAAAATGTGCTGAATTATAGGAAAGTCAGCTACGACCTAGGGTTGTAAAACGTGGCGTTGACAAATCGTTTCTCATAGAAGATGGAGAATCGAATCAAATTGATCATCTTGTCTTTCTGGTGCATGGTATTGGTGCTATATGCGATTTCAAGTTCCGCAGTATTATCGAAGCAGGTACTTTAAGAAGCTAATAAATAAATATCATGCTTTCTTGTAGCTAACTGTTTTGATTTCTTATGGCGGTATTGTGTTTTAGTTGATGATTTCAGAAGTTTGTCAGCTCAGCTGTTACACACACATTTCAGCACTGCTCTAGATAGGAATATGGTCGGAAGGATTGAATTTCTACCTGTATATTGGCACAAAGCACTGCACGGTGACTGTGGAGTTGATCGTAAACTAAAGCCAATTACGTTACCAAGTATTCCAAAATTAAGACATTTTACGAATGATACATTATTGGACATTTTATTTTATACAAGCCCTGTGTATTGTCAGGTTAGTTAAGCATAGCATTTTTTCTCCTTGTTTGACTCTGTTTTATGTTTCGTGAAGCAATGATGATTGAATTATTCCTGATTTCAGGATGCGCGTTGTGCATATATCATTAAATAAAAGTATAATGTAATTATGTTGTGCTTGTAGACAAGTGACAAAGGCTAATTGATTGATTGTATTTGCAGAGAATCGTAGACACGGTTGGAAATGAAATCAATAGGATGTTCAACCTATTCTTACAGCGAAATTTAGATTTTGATGGATCGGTGTCATTAGGAGGACACAGTCTTGGTTCACTCATTTTGTTTGATTTACTTACTCATCAGCCAGTAAATATACTTAGAGTAGATTCTGCTAAACCAACACAAGAAGAGACATCTCAAGGAACGGAAGAGAAGGCAGAGGAAGTTACAGATGCAAATTTGGTAAATTGATTTTGGTTCACATTTAACTTGAAATGACCATGTATATTGGAAGATTACTTGCTACTGTAAACTTTGATGCGCTCACCTGAGCCGGGGTGAACGATTGTATTCAGTTTAACGAGAAATACACGTAAAACAATGCTGACACCACGTAAACCTTAATTGCAGAGCGCACAATTAGTATGGCTACTGTAGTTGTTGTCTTATAATGTTTTAAAAGCAGCCTAATCGAGTTCATTTCCCATTTCATTTGTATAAAAAACTTATTTTTGAATCTATCGCTGCACATCTTGATAGAATTGCAATATTTTCATGTAGTAGCATAGAATTTCTAAAAAAACGGTAACGTGAGTTGTAAATTATGGACGTTCAAAATATTGCGCGTTAAGTTTTTGAAAAGATGTCTGAAAACAAATTATTTTGGAAAATAAGCTATTTAAAAAAATTATATGTTGCTACATTCGATCAACCAATAATCTTGCTCTCGTCGTCAGTATTATCTGTGTAAATATTACAGTTTTGCTATCGGTTGAGCATTCATTATGCTCAGCACGGCGCCTAATGGGTACATATATGTAGTTATTTTTCACTCAGCACTGACGAATTGTGTTCTGGCTGCTACATAGTTATTCTATTACATAGATTTAGGTAATTACCAACTATCGGAGTAAATTCATGTTTTAAATTATTGATTTTTTGCCTATTATGCTAGCCCGTAGTGTGCCGTTTGCGAATATATTTTTCGTTTCTATTTTAAAAAATTTAAGGCAACGTTCAAAAACGTGTGCTTCAATGAATTTTCATTGCAATATGCGACAGAAAGCTCACCTAATTTCTTCGGTAGGTCAGTACCTTCCCATTGGAATAGAATTATTTGTTAAATGTGTGACATTGTTTAGGGACTTGAAGCTACGCCAGGGGCGGGGTCATCCAAAATGGTTTCGTACACAATCGGCCAGGCAGGAACTGGACAGCCTTCTATTGTGTATCCAGCTTTTGACTTCCACCCAACTTGTTTCTTTGCCATGGGTTCACCCACCGGTAAGCATTCGTAGAAAGCGTGTATGAAATTTCGATGTTCCATGAGTTGTCCTGGACTGCCATTATTACACTGCACATTTTACCTATTGATTATTATTTTTGGCAGGCGTATTTATCTCCGTCAGAGGTATCGACCACTTAGGAGAGAAATTCAAATTTCCTACATGTCGCTCGTTTTTCAATATATTTCATCCATACGATCCAGTCGCATACAGAATGGAACCGTTAATAGATCCTACATTTGACAAACCTCCTGTTGTCATACCGCATCACAAGGGAAGAAAGCGATTTCATTTGGGTAAGCATCATTATGTTTAAGTTCAAAGTACAAAATTAAACAAACTTGAAATATTTTGAATGATTTATTTAACTTTTTTTGCGTTTGGTGTTTAATCGAGGACGTGAATCTGGTCCAGAGTCAGGTTGATGTACAAGTCAAATTCCAACTGAAAAGCAATGCTTTTGAAATCCTGGATACACTTACATACAAGCAATTAGCATACAATGCACTGGTCATTTTGTCTAAACTAGAGTCGTGTTGTTGCTACGCAAAAATTTGACTTACATCAATCTGCCTCTAGATCAGCTAAACAGCTCTTTTAATGTTTCAATTCTAAAAGTAAACTTGATCAAACTTTTTCTGCAGAAATCAAAGATGCCATGTTCAGAATGGGAACAGATTTGAAGCAGACTATGGTTGACACGCTTAAGAATACATGGAACACAGTTTATCAGCTTGCTAGCTTTCGTCGGACACAGGACTCATCCAATGCGAATTTGGAGCAAGAGATAGATCTAATGATTGAAGGTGAATTAAATAAAGCGGATGAAAATCAAAGCACAGAATCATCACAGTCGGATGCGAATATTAAAATTGGAGAATTAAATGGAGGACGACGCATAGATTATGTTTTACAAGAGGGACCATTGGAAAGCTTTAATGAGTATCTGTTCGCACTTAGCAGTCATGTTTGCTATTGGTACGTTTTCATCAAAATTTAGTTAATATTCGACATTGATTAGTAACTTGATAAGTAAAATGTTGTTGAGCTTATGTAGTAACGTTAGGCTTGGTTAATGACTTCGTCTTCTTTAGGGAATCGGAGGACACCATGCTTTTGATCATGAAGGAGATTTATCAGACAATCGGAGTTTATGCAGACAACAGTGACACACACGCAGTTGCATCTGGTGTCCAGAATACAAACACAAATGCTTCTTTTGGTAGCAGTGAGCATCAGCCTTCCAACTCAAATATTCACTCGAGTGTACCATCTCAGCCTCCAACATCATTGTACTCCTATCCTGGTCATCAAAATCCGTATAGTGGATATTCTACGGCAGCTCCCAATGTTGGACCAACATTTATCACTTCACCCACTCCACAAAATCCAACTGTTGGTGTACCCACATCGACCCCTCTATTGCCACCAACTACAGGTTATTATAATGTTACGCAGCAGAACAACCCATTTAATTTACCCAACACAACTACTCCTAACATCGGTTTTACCCCATCGCCCTTCCAGCCTACCCCTAATGTTGGTGGAACTTTTTCAGTGCCAGGTAATCAGTCAACTGCGAGTACCAATTACTCATACACTGTTGGTTCCACCGTTCAGCCCACTGTACCTACTCAGAGTGGAAATCAGCCTGCATCTGTGCCAACTGACCCACGTTATACATCTCCTTCACCTATAGGACCCCCTCCGTTGACCGGCTTTGTTCGAAAGTCTTAACCTGCTAATTAATATTAGACCCTATTGAAGACATCGGTTTTGGTTGTGGTGTATCATAATCTCCTTCTAATTAGTTTCTCGTGACACAAAAATTCTGCCTTACTCGTAGTAAATCCATCACCACGGTTCGGTCCTGCATTCTCAGCTGCCAAGTCGAAGATACAACGTACAAGCAAGATATTGCACGTTTATTGTGTTTAGAAGCGGCAGTGAACGAAGATTTCTCCAAGTTACTATTTGTATTATTGTTTTTGCTTCGGTTATGAATTTCTTTAGGCTGTGTACTAATTTGGCCACGCCGCGTATCTTTAAGCAACGTTAATATTCCATAAATCAGATGGAAAACGTTTCAAGTGATTCTGATTAAAATTTAATTATAAAGAAACTGAAGACTTAAACTTTGTGAATAATAAAAATGAACAAACAAAATACTGTGCATGTAAATCGTTTTAATCTTAATTTAATATTATATTAAGATACATTTGATGTAATTACAAGAAGCCCCAAGCTACGTATCTAATGATAAATGAGAATTTAAAAGTGAAATTCACACAAATGATATTAATTTGTATTAGGAGGGTCGTGCTGAGATTCCCTAGCATGGTTGAGTATCAGGCGGAGGACGATGGTCACTATCAGCATTAGGATTAACCGAAGATTGTCCACGAGGAACAAACTCAGCAGCGTTTGGATTCAAACGGCTAGTGAAATTCACACGATCAAGTCCTGTGGTGATTTCTTCGACATCCTGATTTCTATATGAGGGGAAGCCTCCGATGTACGGAGGAGTAGCTTCTGGAATGCGAACTGTACAACCAGGTGCAGCATTCGGCGGATCCCGTCGCTCGCCATGACGGGGATGAGGATTATGGTGACTATTAGCGTTATTGTTTCGCTTTCGTGCCTCCTCTTCTACCGAGGCTTCGTATAGTTCAAAGTAATAATTAATCATCTCTTCGTCTTCCAACTCGCGAAGTACCTACATAATAAAAGAACTTCTTAATTTTCATTCATATCCTTCCTGCAAGGTCGCAGATTAAGGTTCCAATCGAAACGCAAACAAATAAAAATGATTCATCGGTTCTAGCTACCCTTTTGACTCACACCTGTAGTTCAGAAATTTGGTCCCAGAGTGCAAGTTCAAGTGCACAATTTCCATCCAATCATGATACAGTATATACACTTCCGAGGATTGAAAGCAACGGACATGCTTCATATGAGCTGACTGAAGGCTATGTTACATTAACCAAATGATACTCTCAGGTGATTTCCACCTCCACTTACTTGCTCGTCAAATTCCTCTTCATGTTCCATCCACATATACTCCGAAAAATCAGGATCCTGGTTAGCTGCGTTTGACCCGTTAGCAGATGCTTGACCGTTTGCTTGAATCCCGGAGCCATCACTAACACGATCTTCGTGACCATTTTCATGTTCTCTTTCTCTTGCTATTGCTGGAGGTTCTGCCTGACCTTCACTCTGCCCTGTTTCTCCGTCCAATGGCAATTTCATTGTCTGAAAACAATATTATTAAAATTAACAGTTATAGTTGGGTATAGCACTTTACAATTCATAATAAAGTATTAGAGTGATCTACATTAAGGAATAATTACTCTTCATATATGACAGCTGTGCTACAATAGCCAGCATCCGATCGAATTTTAAAAATAAATTAAATTACCATCCTATAGCTATATCTATTTCATACTCATCAAGGTTCTTACTTTTTGAACTGTATTGTCTTTACTATTAAATATGAACCTGAAGTACCTCGAGCAACACACAAAAACACCAGCAGCGTGAATCGGACGTAGAACCAAAACTCAAACTGAACTATAAAAAACTGCCATACAAGCATACATAATTTACAGATGCAAAACAACTGGGTCAGGCTTCTCCAGAAGAACATGTTAAAGTTTGTCAGTACAGAACAACCTAGAAATCAACAATTTGAAAAAATATTTAAAAACTGCTAACCTCCACATACATGGAATGTATTAAAACTACATTGCTCTTTGCGCAATTTTCCAACATTAGTATACACATGATGACCTTAACTCTAATCACGAAAGAAGTAAACAACGTACATTCAACTCTTACAAATATGCATGCGTACACACAATTATGTATTTATATTAGATTTCTACTCTACCTCATGTCAATTAACACGCAGCTATCCGCAGTTGTTTTTCCCTGTCATCCTACAGATGTTTGCAATACTTACGGGGAAAAATTAGTAGACTGGATCAGCCAGGAGAACCATTGTTCGTTCTATGTTAACCACATTTTAAAACACTAGCCAATAATTTAAAGTTAAATATTATAAATGAACAGTATTTTAACACCCTAGCTCATATGTTTGACTGCTAGATGCTACAAGAGGAAGAGCTTTACTACCATACCTGTACCCTCGAGTTCTATAACACTATCCATCACTAAAAAAAGTCTGCATTACCTTAACGTCAAATAAGTTCAGAGATTGTACGGAATCGATAACAGAAAGTTTGCACTGATTAAATTCATTGTCATCACCAACCACAAGAGAAAATATCACTGAACCCAAACTGGCCAACCAGTGACTAAACCTTCTCTTCTCGTTGATGCTATCGTACAATAATTATAACACAGAACAAATGAACACGTATTTGGCGGCTATACCCAAAATATTAACAATAATAATTGATATTACATTTGAATGTTGAAATTCGAACTCACCGTATCCTGCCCCTACAGTCAGTTGAAATGAGAGCAAAATAACTACTAATAATAATAACTACAAGTAGAAATTAGGACAGCCACAGCAATAACTATGACAGGTCAGGAGACTAAGTGTAGTCAAACGACAAACACAAACGACAGCTTGTAATTATATACGAAACCCAAGTGACAGTAAAAAAAGGAAGTAACACACCGCTACCCAAACCACCTATCACCTAATGCATCTCGATCTCACAATCATTTCGTAAGTATGTAAGGTACATCTTGTGTATCACATCTTATATCTTAGGATACATGATTGCAAATTTGTGAATTCACTGATCACTCATGGAAATCAATGAATAAGTAATTTCAACATAGTCAACAGAATAAGTTCCATTAGTAATTATCAATTATACATATGAACAACGGTGTAATATATCAAATGAATTTACCTGGTTGCTTCTTATCTAATAGCTGAGATTGAATTGAATACAATAATTTCCTCCGTACGGTTAAGAATGAGGAAATAATACTGTGATTTCGATGTAAGTAAGCAAGTTTTGGAATTGTCTCTCTTGGATTATACTTTTGTTGTTGTATTTGTACTTGACACTGTTTAGGTAATTGAAATAAGTAAGACTCCGGGACACCTGCAAAGGCTGCGAGTATTGGATACACGAACAAACCTCGTTCTAAAGGGCTAGGCCTTGATTTTTCCTCCACTGCTTAATCCTTCACTGCTCTTTCTCGTAAATGCAACCGAAACTAGAGAAACTCGGGCATCTTTCAACAACCTGAAACTGAACGTGAATATGAGCCTGTTACGAACCTGCACTATGCTGAAAAAACAATCGCTCACTTCCTAGCCTTCTATTTCACACATTTAGTTCCCGATCAGGACGGTAGGATTTCTCTCGTATGCAGTCCCTCTCTGCTCATACAAACCATCCAAATCTAACGCAGTGGATGAAAGCAAGGTAACTGGTAAATTCTACATATACCACATCATCAGTAGGCCCATGGACTACTCTCAACTCAACTCAGTTCTACTCTATTCTCCTCTACTAGTGTTGTAAAATTTCCACAATTTTCAGTTTCACTGCCTATAAGTTCCTGCACTTCCTGTCAGTCCCTTCTGTTCCAGTAGCGTAACCAGGATCTTTTTAGACGTAGTTAGGTCAAGTTGCTCAAGTCGATTAAGTAGTATCTAGTGTAATATTTTTAAAAAGCCGCATCTTATCTAGTGCAAAAAATAATTGAAAAATAACTGATTAAAATCATTCGTTTCGTGTAAATTCAACAAAAACTGCGTCTAACTTTATTATCTATCTTTAGCTAACTTCAAAAATATGCACACGAAAATGTTTTTGATTTATTCGAATCGTTACTGCTCAATCTGTCGCGTTCTAATCATAAAAACTAATATCTGACCTCACAAAAGATAAACAAAGACTGGTAAATAGTACATATTACAATTCAAAGTCCAAATATGTATGCGAATTACGCATCATCATAAAAGATATTTTATTCCTATAGGTACTTTAAATGAAAATGTACTATTATGTAATCATTTCTTGTTCATCAGTAATTAAACATGTTTAATAATTATAATAAGTAATAGGTAATAGCAAAGGACAATTCTATTTCTTACTCATGGGAGTAAGTTACACCCTAAAGAAACAATACAACTTTGTTTGTCAAAAAAAAACTAATAATAGTGACAGTGACAAGCTGCAGTTACGAGATTCATTCCATGTATTGTCACTGGACTCACATTCTTCATTATTTATTTATCCTCGTGATGCTTCTAAACTCTAATACAGGGATGATTTATGTTTCAAGTAACTTGGTCATGGTAATGTGAGCAGGTGCCGATCGTCGATCATACTGACAAAATATTTGACACCGGCTATCTTTAGAGGCCGGCTATCTTTATACTCAGTTGCATGATTTCCCCGGCTACCTTTAGAGGCAGGCTATTTTTACAGACAAGCTATAATTAGAGGTTTTACGGTACAATTTTAAATTAAGATTAAGAAATTGAAAGTTCCGCTTCCTATTTCCCTAACAGTCAGCTCCAGTCAGTTCCAGTTCTTCCATAAAAGTCATTTTGTCAGTTCTATTCCGTGCCAGTTCTACCACAATTCTATTCTAGAACTCAGTTCTTATGGTAGTGGTTGTGGAACTTTTACAACCTTATACTCTACTACTACATTCGCATTCAGCATTGTCCGCACACTCCTCATGCTTTGCTACATAGTGAAAAAGTCCATACTTCCAGTGTCAGTAAACTTAAATGATAAATGATAAAATTAGAAATTAATTAGCAAAAATAGTCACTCCATGTCCACGAGTATGATGCTCCGCCATGTATGCTTTTACTTTGATACGGATGCTTATTCAATTTACGAGGACTGAAATAGTGGGCTTTATTTGGCTAGTTGGCGTCTGCTGAATCCCTAATACGGTGGGTTCTGGGGTTGAGAATCGAACGAGTTGTGTGGTGTGGATTGGATTGTGGATGTAGAATCTTTGTGAGCATTGCATTGGTATCGGGATTCGATGTTTACAATCTATTTTGGGGGGATGGAAAATATCGCGCAGATTACTGACGTCACACCAAAACAAAGTTCCTACGATTTTACGTGCCAGGCTAATGGAAATGTGCTGTTGCTGTTTTGACAGATCAGCTGTAACTTGTACCTTGTACTTGTGTGTGGGTCAATTTCTCATCGAATCACACATCCATTTCACATTGTTGATTGTTGGACTATCGTTTTTTCGTTTACTTGGAAAATATCATTAATTTGTTATTATTCTGCTGTGTCATTTAACACACGTACATTACACATTATACAATCACTAGTCTTCAGCCTACAACAAACATTCCAAATTGAAAAACTCAGTTTTGCACTTTTTGAATATTTTGTCATTGTGATTCTTTCGACGCAAAAAGTTAAGCAGTGTCAGAGGTAGTCACTTTGTTAGTTGTTCGTTGTCATTGTCAGTTACTGTGAGAGTCTCCTTTGTCTCAAAAACTTGGGCCAACCAACTGTCACTTGCATTTGGTGGGTTTTTGAAAGGCAGACAAGACAACCAACGACAGGAACTGGTACGATTGACGATAGCTTTGCTAATCACTTTTTCACAATTAAGTTGCACATAAATGCAATTATGACTTCGACACCTCGATCTATCGGAGAAGAAAGCTTGTCGGGTAAGTTGTAATAGTTGTCATGCATTTATAATATTCAGATTTGTTTTTTAAGCGCCGTTTACAATGAATTTTATTTGCTGTTTTGTTCCGTGTAATATTTAGTAAGTGCAAAGTGTAGGGGAGGGATTGGGATTCGTGGGATATCCGTTTTTACGAATTTTGGTGTAAAAACGTTATATTATATGATGTAATTTTGCTTTGTGTATGCATGTTGTTGTAAACTCTGTGTCAAGGTATTTGATCCCAGTTAAAAAGTATGGGGTGAAAGTAAGAGTGATGCAATAAAATCATAATTAGACCAAGATCCAACATGTTAGTTTGTGATATTGCAAGATTTTGTTATTTACGACAAAGTTATAAACCCAAGGTGATTGAAGGTTATTTAGAATTTCTACTTTTAGCATTGATTTCCATATCTGTATATTTAAGTACCTAACCAACCACCAGTTGGTTCATTAGGGAATAGGAAGTGCTTGTTGTAGGGTATGTGTATGTATTTACATAATTATATAGATGGGTTAGATTGAATTAAGTTTAATATGTGTTCATCATGTCATAATAATTACATCATGTTGATATCGATGTGCAAGTGTAATTAGTTTAAGGGGCGTTTCTGAGTGTAAGTTTATACAGACCGAATGATTTAAACTGCTACTACTGGTGAAGTTAATAGCAATATTGTTGATAATGTTTGTATGAACTTTCATAGTGAATTAAATAATGTGAACTGATTTCCAATATGTCTTGATAGATGGTAACATTTTTTCATCCCATTAAACTGGTTGATGGTATGAATTTCAATTCATTTCAAATTAAACATGTATATGACATTATGGCAGTCGAAATCAGGATTTCTACAGTCATTAGGATATGAATTTATTTTTGTTGGAGCGGTAAGGCTCATAATACTTGCATTGCATTTTGTAAATCCATTAAAAAAATGTCTCGTATTTTTTAAATAGGATATGTAAGGGCATTAGCATAGATTGTTGGTTGGACGAATTAGAAGTTTCATTCAGTTTCAAGAAGACTTCATTTGGATTAATCAGTTTTGCCACGTGAAGTTATTAAATACCAGAAATGAGCATTAACAAAACTAACTTTGAATACAGATGGAATGCTTCAATATTATGGTGTAGGTACGCATTATCTCCATTGCGACTTGTTACAGATACAGAGTCAAGGCAAGTTATTGAAACACTTCAGTAGGAACGATTTTCGAAATTATAATAGTCACGATTCCCAACCCAACATAATAGGATCTATTTGTCACGATATTTAATGCTAATAGCGATTATGATTATGTATAGTATATATACGTCATTGCCCTGGTAAGACGCAGAACGTTGTTGAGCGTCGTCATTCAAAGTTGTTGGCAGTTTCGTACAGCTACGTATGACATATAGGTATGCAACTCCCTACAGATTCGACCTTTACAGTTCAGTGTAGCCCACCTGAAATTAGTCGTAGACTGATTGTAATTATTATGTATTTGATTACCACCGAGATGCAAAACAAATGTAGCTAGTGTTTCACGTATGTATATAATTGTATTTACAACAGATAATTTCCAAAGTTTTATTCTATGGGTTAAAAGACGACTGTACCTCTAAACTGCCAACTGCGTACATTTCATCCATGTAATGTATAGGATGTACCTTTGGTTCTGTGACAGGACTGCTAAACAAATCCACATTCTACATACCTAACATGGTACTGTATTTTCATAGATTGGCTATCCGAGTTGTTTCAAGCATTACATTTTTTAAATTACATCGCAATAATTATTATGATAAGATGATAAGAATAATATTTATTATCTTCATAATCGCGCGTGTTAAGATGAGATCTCGAGAATATTTTTGGCAGTGAGCAAAATATTTAGCTTACGAATAAATTATATTCTTTACCTGAACTTAAGCTTATTTCATTTGATGAAATGTTGCCAGTACATTGACATCGTCTAACGTGTTGGCCTTGTAGTCACGTTACACATCAGATACCTTTGTGAACCTGCTACTGTTGATAGCGATAGCAGAAGACATCATCAGTATACCCCACTCTTATTGCGCATTAACTTAATTGCAACTCGAAGTCAGCTGATGCTAATGTGACCACGTATTATCGTGCTACACTTAGCCGTACATGTTGCAAAAAGAGACGGATGCATTAAAGCTTTATTATGTTAGGTACAGTAATAATCTTGAAGCTGGAATATTTATTCCGTGTATGTGTCATCCTTCACGTCGTCTGTTGAGGAATTAAGTCGTGTTGTTAAGCTAACCAGTAAATAGTATTTGGGTAAGGTTTTTGCTTATGTTTTTCATGCTTCTAGTTCATGATTTTTAGTTGTCCGGTAAGTGTAATTAACAGAAATGCTGTAGTAGTAAGAAACTCTTTCCCCGAGGAGTTATTTGCAAAACGTTTTCTCATGACCCCGGATTTTAAGGATCAACTCAGTTGATAGACGGGGCACTATCAAAAGCAAAAAATGTGTGCAAATGTAAATAATGTATTATAGATGTGTGGACTTTGTGGAGACGGGGAACCAATAGTGACCCCGTATTGTAAAAATAATATTTTCTTCCCCGGAAGTTAATAGAGACCTGGAGTACTTAGAGAATGTATTGTATATAAAATTGCATCATTTAATTTTTCATAGAATCATGGGTGGAACTGGGAGCAAACTCGGGTCGCGTAACTCCCGTAACTACCTCGGGTCGGGTAACTCCTGTAGTTGTTCCTGCTGTTGGGCTTGTAAATGGAGCTCCTGTAAGTAACGGAACGTTACCCGGGCAGCTTGTATCACATATCGGTGAAGAATATTTGCGATTACTAAAAGAAGCTCAGCGTGAGAGTAATCCTTCATCAGCAAGAGTTTCGCTAGCTTCCTCTCTGCTCGGAAGCCGTTGTGAATCGTAAGTCCGATAACTAAACAAGCATGTAATAATGTAATTAGTAATCACCTAGTTTTATTTCTAAATGACAGTTGAGTTTTCTTAGAACTTCTAGTTAAATCTAGCACATGGGTAAATTCCATTAGATTGTGCTGTCACGCGGAAATATTCTGGGTGTTTACGTCTACTGATTTATTTATTATTTGAATCCATCACTCCTAGTGTTGTTGTTGGATCATTGTGAGAGTATGTCGTATTAAGGTAATGTTTTCTTTATATCTCTAGACCGAAGTCTCCGCCTAACAGTCCTAATACGGAAATGTCTAACGAGGAGGAAGAACTGAAGGGCATATTTATTAACAAGGTAAAAATGATGTCCTCATTTTTATGAAAGGCGCTGGTGCAGTAATCGCAATTGTCGCTATTATTTTAATTAGTTCAGTATATTTTTAAATATATGAATTACAAAGTACCTGCTAGTGACTTTTCTTGTGCATGAGGGTGGAGTAATAAATCTATTATTAATAATATTTATTTCAGGAACCTGAGGGCGGTTCAAAAGAGTGGATCATTAATCACTGGAATGCTCGTTGTGACCGAACCTTAAAGTAATGTGTATAAATACAATCTTATTTAAAATACAGATATAGCTAAACCAATTTGATAATCTCTATCCGTGGACAGTAATGGCGTAGTGAGTTCATCAGTTTGCTTTGAAAAAATGCAACGGTTATCGTAGCTCCTAATTAAATATTTTAACCAGGGATCGATAAAAACCTATTGGAAAAATTAAAGCTACTAGATTCAGATGGCTAAAATTGGCTGAATTTAGTCAGAATTGATCGAAATTGGAACAATTACAGATTGAAAAAATTAACTGTATATATCGGGTTAAAATAATCGTAACATGAATGCAAAATGACATTAGTGTGTAGAACATACTTTCACAATTCGACAGTTAACTTCCAGATCAAGTTTTTTCCAACTTTCAGTTCATTCCCAGCTCACGTTTTTTTCCAACTTTCAGTTAATTTTCAGCTCAAATTTTTTTCAACTAATTTCCTGTTCTCCATTTCAAACAAGTTTTCTTTTCTGAAATACCACTAGTAATCCAGCAAAAGTCTCATGATAAAATAATGCCAATGTAAGGACCTAAACTCATTAATTATTGGATATTTACGGCCAAAGTCTGGATTCAATTTTTCTCTATCACTTTACTGAACCATTCTATTTCGCGTCACTACTAGTTTCAGTGTGGATCATGCTAAAGTCTAAAGATCATCGCTCTAAAACGATGTGTCCTTCTGATCTTCGAATGGTTGTATTATGATTTGTAATAAACTGGAACCAAGAGGAATAAACGCAATATTGCTTCAGCCATTTTTGACCAATTTTAGCCGTAATTGAGACTTGGAAAAAACCAATTTCAGTCACGTTTTAGCCACCCAGGTTTAAACCAATCTCGACCGTTGATTTGAACTCAGACTATGCTACAGTTAGAAAACAAGTATATTATTACTAGGTTCCAACTAATGAGTGCAATATGTTGTCGTAAAACTATTTTGATAAATGAGTTCTTCTACATTTAACATTGCAGGCCGGGGGATGGCAACAAAAAAACTAAAATGAGCTTCCGGCGTGTGAAGTTAGGAGGGAAAAGCATTTTTTGCAAAGAAATGATTTATACTTTATTCCTTTCCAACTTTTTATCACTGTTGTTAGGAGCTGGCATTGGGTAAGGAATTTCGATGGATCTGAATTAAATTTTACATGGTTTATTATTTATTTAGTAATTATGTTCTAACGCTTTGTTTGATTTTGTTTTTTAAACCTAGTTTGTGGATCAGCAAACGTTCTGCAGTTATTTCTCATTACCCGTAATCTGCGCGCATTCTAAAGACTGTCAATTGGAAACCGGACCGAAAACTGCTGAAAATTACTTTAAAGGAATAATTGGGATCGGTAATATCTTTGTGTAGACGCTACTAACGTTGTATTAGGAAAATCCCTCAAGTTTATAGCTACTACTACCATTGTTTGAAAAAATCAATATTTTGTCTCAAAAAATGCATTGTTTTGAAAACCGAAGAATTTTAATTTTCCTTTAAAACCTAACATACCTCCACTCTTGCCATGGCATTGTCCAGCTATAGCGGCACTATAAGGGGATGCTCAAATTCTTTTGGGTACAGCCAAAGTAGCTATAGCGCTAATAGCTTCTACACGAAGATATTGCGGACCTCTAATGTATTTTAATATTGGTTGATCTGTTTAGTTGTAATAGTGTCATTTCTATTACATATACGGTTTTATATCAACGTTTCGTGGATTAGATTATAGGAAACAAATCTTAGATGATCTATCAGCTAATAACTATATAAATTTAGTCATAGTCAGTTGGAATATTTTGTATGCAGGTATTGGAAATATTGTAAAATAGAGCTACTTTTCAGAAATTAATATTTACTAAACTACTATTCTACGTTTGTTTCATTTTATATATATTTATATATACATAGATTCCAGGCGTATTGCAAGTAACTTCTTGTATTTGGAACAAATGTTCAAAACTTTTAGGTTAGAACTATATTTCCAATAGCGTCGTTTTCGTGAGCAGACGGCTTCGTTTTAATATTACAAATCGTTACTATTAATTAATTCAGAACGTTATATTTCGATACGTGTAACTTTTTTGTTAGGTGTCACCTTAACATTTTCGTCGTCGGTCGGACAACATACTTGACTGAAACTGAAACTCCGTTTCAGCCAGACAGTCAGATTCCGTAAACATATAATACATTTGTAAATGATTGTCTATGATCTATAGTGGCATTGAAACTTCGAAAAACTCCGTGAATAATTGCAAAATTAAAGTCACACACAGTCAAAGATGGTTGTCGTACAGTTTTCTTTATTTATGTGCATAATTTGCTGTGATAACAATATTTTAAAAAACACTCAACGGATATTAACGGCTTTACTTTGAAAAAATAATTTCCTTAATCTGAGTTTTCAAAAATTCAAAAGTTCCTGAAATGTTCGTGAATTTTTTAACCGCTATCCTTTTCATCATACACATAAAATGTAGACATACTAATCACTCAAATATTTACGAGTTTAATATTCAAGACATTTACATTTTTATTGAATACGTAGCTCCTAATTGTCCAAGCTGTGAATTCCTGAAACCGATTTCATTAACCGATTGTCTAATTATTAATTACACAAACTCACGCTCCTGAGAATTATAATGTCGGGGATGCAGTAAATCTCGCACTTAACTGGATTTGTGGTACAACTTACAATTTTTAAAGCTTCTGATCCGTAAATTCATTAAGCATATCTATTATATTATAACCGTATACACTGTAAAATGCCATAATTTACAGGAATATACTATGAGGTGCGGGTGTAGGATCATGAAATGCATATCTGCAAACCTATACCTATATAAAACTGGTAAATGTCTAACCAAAATTGTTTCCATCAAAACTACTTACATTGTCGACTTCACCGTCCAAATAAAATATTCAACACTATGCAAATTAAATTAAAGGTACTCACTCATGAATTGTCGGTGAAAGGATTTCTCGCTGCGACAAGAGCGCCATCTACAGCTATTACAACAGCGAGTCGTCGACGAAGACGCTAGCAACGGTTTAAGGAGCCAAATAGCGAAGTAGCAAAGAAAAGTTTCGCTCAACACAGGTACTTAAAACGGGCGCTGATAATGCTACAGGGACAAGCTGAGCTGCAAAAAGAATGACCTTTCTTCGGATAATATTTTTCAAAAACCAAAACGGCGAAACGTACAAATTCAAAGGCTGTTTCTGTGCAGTAATGTTGCACGCTTTCGTCCAAGGGGACTTCTGGCACTTTAAACTTCTGAAAATTTCTTTGAGCGAAAATGAGTAAAGTCACTAACGCATTCCATTTTTTTCAATACAAAATCGTAAACATTTCCTTCGGTCAGTTTATTATGTGCCTCCAATTAAAGTGAAATTTTATTAGATATTAATTTTTTAAAAGGAAAATGACACCCACACTCTTCAAAATACCATTTTATTTTAATCCTTTGAATTTCCTTTCCTGACGATAAGTGCAACTGAGTTTACTGTATCCCCGGGAATATAATTCGCAGGACTGGAAGTTTGTATAATTAAGTATTCAGTTGCTTCCAAGCCATACTAATAAAATTTCCCGAAATTTTGAGTGAGTACTGAATCAAAGAAGCCTAAAATTGGTGCAAATAATTATTTCAGGAACTCAGGTTTCAGGAAATTACAACGATTTTTTGAAAATTTAACGTATTCGTATCTTTTGGCATTTTGTGAACAAATTATTATTTATGTATATTGTACATCCATTAAGTCATAAAATGATTTCATTAACATTCGTATATTTTTCAACATGTACGAATAAATGTAGCACGAGCATAGGTATGTACTTGGTCGTATTAACATTATCTGACTTAGTTTTGTAATTAAGTTAATCCGAAATAAGAGTGGGATTTATGTACATCAAATACTGCTGTTTTCTACTGTCGCTTTCAACAGAAGAAGGTTATTTAAGATTAAGATCAAGTTAAGAACACCTATGAGTTATGTGTTAGCTAAATATTTTTCTCATTGCCAAAAATGTTCTTAAAATCTCACGTTAAGAAGCGCGATTACAACGATCATAAAAAATCACTATTATCATCTTATCACAATCATTATTGAAATGCAATTTAAAAGTTATAATACATGAAACACCTCGAATAACCAATCCATGAAAATACAGATTACTAGACATGCAGGTATGCAGAATGCGGATTAGTTTAGGAAGCCTACCGCTGAACGATTTGTATCTATGTACATACCTAAATACATACATACATGGCATGGATTAAATGTACCTACTCATTGTCTGTCTGAACGAAGGTACGGTAGTCTTGAAACCCAGATGAAAACTTTGGAAATTGTCGATTGCGTAAGCATTTATGTACGTGAGTCAGAAGCTGCATAATTTGTTTTACATCTCGTTGGTAATGAAACAATTAATTACAATCAGCCTGTCCACACAATGCAATGAAGACTAATTTCAGGCGAACTAGGCTGAACTGCAAATACTTACGATTTTGAACAATTTTATAGCACTGGAATTGACTTTGCAACAATTACAATCCGCTTCAATTAAAATCTCTAATAATTGGAATTCTAAAAGTAGAATACCATTTAGGAAGCAATCAGTTGTTATACTACTTTAAATTGTTAGCTCCCTAGTCAGTTGATGCTATTAAAGCAACGCAGATGATTAAAAGTGCATTCAGTGGAAAATAGGAAGGGTGGGACCGCAGGGAGTTCTCACCTACACCAAAATTATACTTGGTATGATAACATCCTTGTCTGGGATTAATTGATCCAATTAAACTTTACGCGCATTAGAATGCTCCAAAAACGTGTTGCATTTACGCGACACAGGAAATAATATTGTTTGTGATTTAGGAGTAACTAACAACATAGATAGGAATGGGCTGTACATTGAAAACACACAAAATAAATCATACCGAACCTCTTACTGGTCAAGCTTTGATGACGAATTCCTAAAATATCAGTCGCTTAAAAATGCCTTTGCAAATCCGCTAAAGTCAATCGTCATCTGATCATCTGCAATCCATGTATATTAATCTATACTCTCTAGCTCTCTGATGAAGACCTCCGGAACAGCTGGACTGAGCCATTTTCAGCGGACTGCTGTGCATACAACCATTACATTTCGTGTTTAGTTATGAGAATCTTCTGAATAATAATGACTCAGACTTCGCCACTACACGCATCACCTCAGTTAGAATCTTCATCTACTAATACTAAAATAAGAAGTATTCACTACATTTATGCCGTGACGACGGCTGAAAAAATTCAATCTTTTTTATGTGTTATCAGAGCTATTTGTTAAAATTATGTGCGAAACCTACATACAAATTTATCTACCTACAGATACATACACATTGTGTAGGTATAACCGCATCAATATTATGACGATTTCTACATTCATCTTCATCACCGTTTACCATTGTATGACCGCACACAACTGGACAGTGTGCACGCACGCTCTATGCAATACACAAAAGTACGATATAATTAGGGACATACCTACTTTTAGTAACTACCTAAAGTTGCATGCTTACCTGAATAAAATAATAAATAAAATTACATAACTAAATATAAATGCAACACGGCAAACTCTTGCGGATTTTTATTTCCTGCGATTTTTATTTTATTTAACTTTAACATAACGTCTTCATAAAGTTAACGTTTATGCGACTATCTGTATTTCTTCTTCGATGTAATAAATTTATACTGTATAATAATAGATATACATGTGAGTTCTACTATTCAATCAACTTAAAGAGTTACCTATGTATAGGCTTTGGTTTCGTAGTATTGCAATGTTTTTACTACGAAAAGATATTACTCATATTGACATATTTATTGCAGCCTTCGTGATATTTGCCAATCCAATATAATTAAAAGTATTTTCATTTAGGATTCTTAATTTTCTACTACTTATTATAACGACTATATTTGGTAGTAAATTTTTATTGAGGCCTGCCACATTTACATTTCCATCCAAACAAGTCGCGCTGTCTTTATGCTAGTTTAGTGGTATATACAGCCATGAATTTTATCTTGGGTGTATATTATGAAAAGGGACAAGAAGGCTGCAAAATGAATAAAGTCTATCGTTTCATTTAGTACGTAATTTACCTAATACGAAACTCCCAGTAAACAACAATATAGGCAGGTAATTCTATTTTAGAACAGCAGAAGGTAACCCTTAGGTATAGAATGCAAGAAGGAGAAAACCAAAACGTATTATACTTCACAATGCATTTTCATCATTAATTCGCACCTAATGCATTAATAAAGCACTTAATTTTTAATAGACTAGGGTAGGAAAGGGGTAAAAAACGAAATAGCGCAATGACTTTAAAAATTCCAAAACTATGGCCAATTCAGATTTTTACAGTGGTTAGGGTAGGTTAGGTAGTGGTATGTATTTAAATCCACTTGTCTTTGTTCTCCAGCTGACTGTTTCGTATTCAAATATTCAAACGTGTGCCACTGAAAGTAGGTAAAAGCACTTGTTGCACGTACATGGATATATTTTTTAGGGATTGACATGGGAATACAGAAGGGTGCGGATACCAAACGACACTGTTGTTTCAAAGTCCATCTTATCTTACAAACTTACAGCTCTCAACGTCCGCTATAAAATCCTTGCGTTTCTTGTATGATGAATGTCGAATACTTAATATTAATCGAATATGTGTATACCTACCGGGGCAAATAAATTACACAGAGCTATTGTGAATTAACCCATAATAAATAAGGCCAGGCCCAAACACAGGAATTCATGTATGGTTGTATTTTCTTTAATTTCGGCGGTAAACTGCTGAATCGTGCGCGACTCAAGCACTCAAGTCAACCTTGACCTAATGCTAAAGACAAATTATTAAGGTGGTGGGATACAGAATGGATGAAATGAATGTCTGCATGTTTTGATTTATTCAAACTTCTTACTCTAAGTATCTCAGCGAAGTAAATGTTTCCTGGCATGAAATCGTTGAAAACTTCTTTCTCACATGTACAATAAAAACTCTTATTTGTTAAACCACGATACTTAATGTTATTAATTTACTCCAACTAATAAGACCTGGTTGAATTCAAAGTTAGGATGCATATTCATTAATCATTCTATTACTGCCGATTATCCATTATCGATTTGCATACTATCCTGTTTCTGAAAAGTAAATTAGTGGACATATCTTCCCTGCCTTAATGAATGTGTGGTAGGGTGTAATAAGGAGGCATTAGGTAGTAGGCAGGACTAGGCAGGTAGGTATATTAGTATTATGCATTAGGCATTAAAGGCATTAGGAGCTCACCTGTAAGTGTATGCATTGGATTGGAGTCACAGCGGTATGGGATCTGGCGTAAAACATTATAGTGATGTAGTAGTACATGTACACCATCTGACATTACATTACCTGAGTACGGCACGGCCCACTGTAATTATGCAAAGTGATACTATTATATCTATTTTGTTAAATAATATAGGGGTCCGCAATATCTTTGTGTAGCAATAATTAATAAGTTCTACAAGCACAAGTTTTGCCAGTTTTTTTCAATATTCATTTTTATTCAATTTGAAATATCAATTATGACCTCCCATCCGAAAACCTACCATAATAAAATTTAATATGTAACTTCCTGTGTATTCAGATAGTTGAAACTTCGCTCAAAGAAACCCATGAAGTACAGTATATGTACAGTGTGTGTGGTACAGTATAATATACCTAATTTTTACCTGTGACGCTGATGTTATTTTTGAAGACTTTCTACGCTTTTGCTTTTCTGTGATTTAGGATTACAGTGGTGACTTTGACGTTGAGACAATCTGTAACTGTAAGCACATGACTGACTTGGCTAAATAAAATGTTAATACTTTTAGTACTACTATTCGTTTCTCTGTCAGTGTATGCAATTCCAACGATAAAGAAGACGAGCCGAACATCATTTAATTTTTTTCGCATGAGAAATTTAATGTATTGAATGTTGCCTACCTCATTCTGCATTTATATTGATGACGGGCTACGTTCCGATTGTGAAAACAATACGAACTCTATGTGCATAGAATTGAATGAAATCCAAAGCTAAAAGTGAATAAAGTTTCTTTGATGTTTGTGTAATTTCGAGTTAGTCATATAAACATCATAGTCTAACATCACATGGATTTTGAATAGCTCATAATTTCATGAAGCATATCAAGTTTCGAGGGCGACAAACCGAAAGAGCAATTTCATTGTATGTAGGTATCGAGAAGGTAATAAATACACGAGTATAGGTATGTAGATAATTATGTACGGTATGTAGGTAGTCTGACGATGAGGTCTTGTGTAGTCTCAAGTTTGAAATGCAATAAATAGCAATTGCGATAGCAATACATTGTATGTACGTCTCACCTAGAGAATATGATTAGTTAAATAAAGTGATACGGTTGAGTTTGAATTTGATCCAGAAAGTTGTGAAGCTGAAGGAACTTGTAGAAACTCGTATTACAATCTGGATTCGGGATATTAGCATGTCTACATTACAGTGTATCATTTATCATTTTTAAAGGTGAGGTAGATACACTGTGTTCCTTGTGTTAGTGTTTAGTGTTGTGGGTTTCAGGATCCAGAGATGCACGATTGCACTGGTCATTGTATGTAGTTGGAAGGTACGGCATACATAGATAATAGTTGAAACTTACCTTATGTACTATGTGAGTTGAGCTATGGCTGTGCCTGTGCCTGTGTCTGTGTACGCCGGCACAAGAGAGTAAATGATGAGTAAGGTGGATTGGATGAGATGAAGAAGGATGATGGGAATGAAGCGGCTGGGAGCAAAGTAAAGAGTAGTTTGTCTGACTAGACTTTAAAGTCAAGCTTGAGGTTTTTGCTTTTTGCCTATAAGCTCGACTCGTCATGCTGTGAATGAATTCACCTGTAGCTGTGCATGGATAGATTCACCTACAGATCTCCATATATTGCATCCACTTCCACATCAACATCCACAATAATATTCTTATAACTGCATATATGTTGATAAATAATATGTTGTGTGTGTGTGTGTATCACCACTTTTATCTCTTTTAGCGCACACTTTGTATTTTCTATGGCATTCCAAGTCGAACAGAACACAAGAGAGATACACAGAGGGAATAATGTGATCAGAGTTAATATATCAAGTCTTCGTCTTCGGCAAATCTCTCTCTCTCTCTCTTTCGCTCTTCTGTCTCTCTTTCGACTCTTAACTTAAGACACAGCAGGAAAAAAGCAGTGTCTGTGGAGTTCATCAACAGTGAAGAGGTGGTAAGATACTACTCTCTCACAACTTATTTCACGTTTCTTCATACTTGTTAAAATCGGACAGTCTTGATTTTATTAGTTTTCTCATTCAGAGTTATTTTATAATTAGACAAGGTGGCTTGTACTGGTACTGGTGTGGAGCAGTCATACTAGTTTTGTGTTGCAATTCTGTGATGAACCTGTGTCAAGCTTTATTTTCTTACATGTCGTTATCTTCCATGTATTTGTGTAATCTTCTCATGTGATCGCTTCCTTACATATTTCGGTTTTTACTAGCTTCATCTTGTTGATTGGATTTTATCATCTGACATGCACTGTGCTTGAATTGTTGGAACATGAAACACCTCAAGCATGGACTTTCACGGGTAAAAAAGTTTCGCTTAGTGCTTTCAAGCTGTCGGCGATAATTTTCCGGTAAGTTTCGTATTTATTTGTGTCTGTATTTCATATGGCGCTCGATATATTTACCTTATGTGAGAAATCAAAGTTTAAAAGAATTGCTCATTATCTCAATCGTACATTGGATTCGTGATGCTTTAGACATTTGCTCCAAGGCATTATATTGCCACAAGATTTGTTTTTGCTCCAAAGTCATAAGGTTGGGAAACCGTCAATACAGTGCTTCACTTTGACAATGTAGAAAATTGAAATTGAAATTGAAAAAGTTTGCATTAATACAGCTCGGCATGTCGGCATCGACTCGCAACTGAATTTCATAAGCAATTTAACCCAGAGAAATCACATTCATGTGCGGATAGTTCTCAGTTTGAATGTGAGTAAATAGCGCTATACAGAACAATATGAGCATATCGCTCATGCGGTAAGAACAATGACGCTTTTCCTAACTAGAATTGACAGCAATATTCATTACAACAATATGTTTCAATTCAATTTTATCTAGTTTTCATTCATCCAGCTCTGAATCACTTTCGCTTCAGGTCCTAACTCTCAACTACTAAACATTACATTGTATTGTATTGTAGATACCTACACCTGAGCTGAGGTTTACCTTTACCTACCATTTACCTCTACAAAGAGATCTGAAAGTACCTTCGTTCATTTTTTATTTGGCGGCACTTATTTTGATCGTGTGACTGTGGTTTTTTTAGTACTTGAGATGATACAATGTACACTTATTAGCTGACTAATATCAACCATTTCTTCGTGGTGAATGTCGTTGACTTTGGTGTAAACTAAAATCAGTGATTCGAAAAATTGTTCTAGTTGAATTCATATTTTCCTGGATCCCAACATTGGGGCATAGTGTGACTTACATAGAAAAACCACCTGAGTTCTTTGATGTGCATCAAGGAAGACATGACGACAGTGAGATTTCCCACAGTTTTTCAAGTGTGGAAGATAGGATCGTGAAAAAGGTGATAATAATATTACACGTCCAAAAAGTTTTGGCATCCAAATGATGTAGGTATTATTACAGATTAACGCTCGGTTCACATTGCATTACGTGGCATAGTGTTTTTGCAAAAAATTATCAGAAACATTCACACCTTCTCAGCAACTACGTGTGGAACGATCAAATACATTTTAATTTCTTTCATTTTCTGTTATTACCTGTGTAGTGATACAGCAAGGTCTCATATTCTTACACAATCTTCAGCTACTATATGTAATTTCAAGCATGGTATTTAGGTACCTTAGACAACAACATTATTTTTTGCGCTCAAATTATGAGGTGGTACTTCCTAAAATACATTTAAAAAACGTAAGTGTGATGTAAATAGACATATTAGTAATTTTTCAACTCAAGGCAGATTAGAGTTTGGACTAGGGAAAAATTAACCACTTTAAGCTGGATTCGTGTAAGGAATCAAGAGTATCAAGTATGCAATATTTACACTAAGCATTATTCATATGATGTATGTATGTATTAAAACACCTGCAAACTCTTTATCTCCACTTTAATTTTAACTAACTTTATTTGCATAAGTTCAGGTCTGTTCGTACCGCTTGTCATGCATCTCGTATTTTTCAAATTATTTTTAAATAGTTTTAAGCGCATACATTTTTCACTGTTTTACGACGACGTAATTAATTTTAAAGAGTAGTTATTACTCTGTCGCTAGTTTGTGCTAAATGGAAAATAATAACTACACACAGAGGACATAGCCCATTAAGACATTTCCTTTCATCATGCGAAAAAAAATCATTTTTATTAGTTTGACAGTGCATCGTTCGCTCCATGCCATTAACTTAGTAATTGCGTCAAGCTTGCACGTCCAAAATTCAAACTATAATAAACTTTGGTTTCGATAGTTGCGGTTAGCTTTAAACTTCTCATTCGCTTGTACCGGTGAACATCATAAGATTAGTGTGAGTATTAGTATCCATCGATGCCTGGCCTGGGTAGATACCTACCTACGTAAGTACGTTACCATTGCCTATAAATAGTTTGCAAAATTCGATCTTCAACATAATACATAATGTGAATAATAATCGTAAGTCTTGTCTTATTTTAAGTCACCGAATGGATAAAACCTGCATAAAAGTTGCTCATTATACTAGATCCTTATGCGAGGTGATTTTTCATCAACCCGTAAACACATTTATTTTATTAGTTAGGCATGCAACGACGACGGTCATTATTTATATAGAGGTACTTGTAGTGCAGATATAATTACACGGCAGAAAGGAAGGAATGAAGGTGGCGGTGTTCAAAGAAGACAATTATCTAATAATTTCACAAAACTGTCACGGTTCTTGAAAGGAGAATAAAAATATTTAGAAAGTTCCATGTCCCAGCATCAGAGATAAAGAGTCAGAGATCTTATTGATTGGGTTCCTATTGACAGATAGTAAGGCATAATATAATCTAATCATGTTCTTACTGTATCATGTTGGCCCACAATGCCTGCTGTCAATAATTTTTGGATTGGAGTCCCGAATCTTTAAGGAGCTCTCCCAACCAACGTTATTCTTACAGTCACGGATGCAGCATAGGTAGTATGTAATTACGTGGTTACAGTCATTATTATTGATCATAGGAATTGTCTTGATATTTTCTGTGGAGGCTATGAAGTGAGCGTATATCGGTCGATAATTATTTTTCATTATTTGATTGACCACTGGATTTTAGGTCTGACTTACAAATAGGTAAAAGCATGGACTGACACTGACAACATTAAATTTGTAAAGTCAATTTATCTCGCACCGTAATGAGCTGTGTTGTCGTGTACATGCCAAAATATTTTCAATTTGCAATTCGAACACAAGTTTGCATTCAAATGTAGGCATGTGTACATGGGGTCTGAGTGTAACAAGGGATAAAAACAAGGTTAAAAAATAATAACAGTAATTGTTTGTGCCTAAATGCGGCGGTGTATTTGACTTTGACAAAATGTAAACTAATACGTTGACATACAAATTGTTCCTATAAAAAATACTTGAACCTTCTTTCGTAAAACATTTTTCCATCTTTCCCCATTTTCTCAACCTACACGCTCATAATATACACGAACTAGAATATTGACTGTCAGTGCCAGTCCATGCTTGTCTATATTCTAGGTTTATGAATTACTCGTGGACTTGATGGACGAACCTGAATTGGAGTTGCGAGATGAGATGCCTTCAAAGTTATATGACAAGCATCTCTATCTGTAGGGAGTAGGTACATGTTTATATGTAGGTAGGTACATACTTATAGACTCCTAGTCCTAGGTACATAGGTATATCGTGTGTGTAAGGGTGTTGGTAATTTGTGATTGAGTGGAGTAGAGGAGATTTTTACTTTTACGTTTCTTTTGTTGTCGTGTCGTGAGCCAGAGTAGTATAATAGTAGAGACAGAATTAAGTATTAAGTAGGTGCATTAGTATGAGGATGGAAGGAAAGGAGCAGAGACCCGGAGGAACGGGTACATTGGCAAAATATTATTAAATTGTTTGCATAAGCACAGGTAATAAACAGATCCTCCACACTGTACAATTTAGCTGGGTGTGATACTTTGACTTTGCTAGTGGTTATAGAAAAGCCGTTGAAGCTGGACTCAAATCAACATATGTCAAAGTTTAGGATGATGAAGAAGACCTGATGAGAGGAGTCCTCTGCATGCAGATGAGGTAGGCGAGAAGGAGTCGACTGACTTGACGACTTGGCTTTGGTCTTAGCTTCCCTTCCCTTCCCTCTACTTCATTTAACTCCGTTCGCATCGTCTGTCAAATCAGAATCAGGATGAATGCTATCTCGGACTGACTTGCACTTTGTCCATCTGCACTAACTAACTAATGATAATGATATAGCTACGTGTCCTGCTTCCTGCCAACCCAACACGGTTCGAACCAAGGAACATTTAACAAGTTAAATTGTTATAATAATAATAATGGTAATAATATTATCACGAATTACGAGCGTACTCAGTCTGGGATTAGCCATTGGGATGTCATTTGATGTTTGCATCACGCACTACACACAGGCGGTGCTAATACTAACGACAGGATAAGTAAATGTACAATAGACCTGTCTCCCGTCTGCAATGGCCAATCTTTCATTTGACTTGATACATCTCTATTCCCTTTGCCAACCAGCCATGGTGATAGTATATAGTGCTGCTACAATTACAATTCCCAAACCTTGCTTGACTATGGCGGTCAGGGAATTCTTAAACTACTCAAGAGATCCTCTCGATATCGATCATGAACAGACCATCATTAACATTAGCTTATAATAGTAGAGGCCTCTCAGTGTTTTTATCTCTCGTTTCGACGCCTGAATAAGGTTCCTGTTTAAAACCCCTCATCTCGTTCTCGTCGTCCTGAAAAGAACTTGCGAGGTTTTGGAAAAAGACCGAGGGCAAAATGAAAATGGATTATGCACATAGAACACGCATAGATATTGCCCATACAGTTTGTAATAATTACATGTACATTGTGAATTACCTGTGTGCATTAGGTAGTGTGGAGATGGCACACACAATCCGGGATCTTATGAACACATGTTATTACTATGGGATTGCGAGATAAATAAACCTGATTGGCTTGGTCTTTTTATCTCAAATAGTTCATACGCACACACATAGCTCAGACGAAATGCTGAGGATAGGTAGATCAGCAGATGAGCAGATGAGGATGAGAACCCTATGAGTTGCAGAATGTATGAATGATTGGTTTGAGCCTGAGCCATGAGTCCATGAGCCCCGCACCCACTTACAAAATTACCATACATTTACATTTCTCAAGAAGCTTCTAACAGGACTTAGTGCATCAATTCGCACATACTATGTCTCTCCTACATATGCTATATTCCTATTCCTATGTGGCAGTCTCAACGACGATTCACCTGCAAGACTAGACTTTTACCCTTCCCATAAATACTGTAAGTGTTAGCTAATTCTTAGACTTATTGCTAGGTTGGACATTTGCTTTGCATTATCATCAGTACAATATCTCTGGTTACGATTTCAGTCTTTGCAGCTTCCTATCTTGTATTCTAACGCAGTCTCAATGAGATATTTGTCTGTGACTACAAGTCAGGGTAAAGAAAACGGTACCCTTGTCCTTAGTTTTAGCTTTAGCTTTAGCTTTAGCTTTAGTTTCAGCAGACAGATGATTGTATTGTGCTGGGGTTTTACGGGTCCATCCAACATCTAAAATATATACATGAGGTAACAGGCATGGATCACTCGCTGAACTTGTAAACATTAAGCACCAATTTATTCATGCCAAGTAAAACTGCCTTTTACTATAGTACAGTATACATAGGAGCTTCCGATGTAATGCAGCTACAGCTACAGTATTACAAGCTGTCTTCAGTCGTATCTCAATATCAATACTGAGTTGGCTCAACCACAAGTACTTTGTTTACTGTAAACGACCAAATTGAATTGAATCTACATGAGCAAGTATCTACCCCTAGCACTTACAGTAATACTAGAAACATCCACAAAGACCAGCCAAAACACTTTCGTATAATCTTTATTTCTTCTGATAATCGTATACTCTTCGAGTGGCTACTGCACTGTCCAGTATTTAAGTGTTGGATCTTGGATTCCAAATGTTCAACGTAATTACTGTTTGCCAACGTACAATCAGCGATTGTGTGCACCTCACTAACTATGCTCATGTAGGAAAAGTTTATTATGACGGATTTTATCTACGTGAAAAGCGTTAAGAAATGAATACTGCTGGATAAGTTCGTTTGAAGTTTGATTTTCTACTGCCGTTTGCCACCATTCTCTCCTATAAATGACATCTAAATTACTCTCATGGCCATTGCCAGCTTTGTTTTTTCCTGGTCGTTTCATTGATTTGGGCAGATACATTGCTGATAAAGTAATCATAAAAATGCTTTTGATGCTAGTCTTAAGTAGATACGTACAGAGACAGACTTGCAGACGGGAGAATACAATTGGAATGCTGCATTTGATTCTTGAAATTGTTTTACGAGTGCATGGTCGGACAAGCCATAAATTTGCATTTGCAATTTAATCACCTCTCAAGATCAAGTGTCACGTTTACGATACGTTTGAATAAGTATACATGGAGTAAAATATGCCATCGTACGAATGATATAGGCGTATGTTCGTTGGTGCTTATGTGTGAGTATAGCCATTGGGGGAAAAGGAACGAAAGCAAACTAATTAAATTATAATTCGTATCGTGTCCATGTTTGGGGTGTGCACGACTTATAGTTTGCTTTAGCCTGACGTATGATGCCATGGTTTATTGGATGAGTTGAGAGTTGAGGGTTTACACATTAACAATAGCCATAAGTCCACTTATCATTTTTTCTTAAAGTCGGATACGGTTCATCTTTCACGTTAAAAACGATGATTTATGCGTGGATAAAGTAACGGTGGGTAGTGAGGGGAAGATGGCATCCATCGCAATCACAATCGCAACACGCTCTTCACTTGATAAAAGTTTAGAACAACGGTTGTAGCCTAATTTGACATATGCGTATGTCCATATATTCTACAGGCTATATGTGTAGTGTAATGACTATGACGACGAGAACGCCGCGGACGACTATATGGGAGTTTTTTCCTCTCCGGCAATCACATCATACTATTAGTATTACAGTGCAGATTTGACTCTTAAATATGAGTAATGAACTTCCATTCAATTTGGTCGGAGAGGAGACGTCCGAACGTCTGCAGCTGCTAGATGGATAGCTATGCGAAAAGATAGATGCACATTTTAATCAGGGGATGGCCGATGGTTTGTAGGTAGGCAACACAGCTCAACAGGTAGGCAGGGTATACATATACCTATGTAGTAGGTGTGCAGTGATGGACCTAACAAAGTGTAAGTATGTGTGCCAATGAAGTGATCCAGGAAGTAAAAAAGCTAATGACTACGTACATAAAGTCGTCGTTGTCTTTTTCTGTGAGATCCATAGAGTATGTGCTGCAGATGTAATACCGTCGTCATACCTGCACTCTCCTTTCCTATGAGGAATAAAGACCCAGCTGAGGAGTATCCTGCGCTTGTCTTTAGTGAAACATTAACATGGTTCATGTTTGATGCACATAGTAGATGCAGATTTAAATTGCTTTCAGTTCAATCCCTGAGTTCTTGTCTCAAGCCCTCTTTCCCTTTACTCACTTGTTCCTCCAGGGCCAAGTCACGACTCTAAATAACTTGACGCTTTCCTCTCGTCAGTTATTATCCGTCGAGTCTTCCTCCCTCTCTCTCTCTCTCTCTCTCTTTCTTACTCACTCCGTCCCTCTCTCATGGACTGAAATTCCGAAATGCATGTCATGGATAAGGTCATCATTCAACAGTGTTCAACACGATTCTTTCCCCTTTCATTTCTGTAAATATTTCATTATTTAGTTGCTAAGTGCATTATTTGACCGCTTTTAGCACACACCGTCTGGTTTATTCCGCTAACAAGTAAATAAACAAACCATTACGTTTCCACCAAGCACTCAAAACAAAACAAAAGTAGGTATGCTTAATGGACATGGACATGGATATGGGTCCAAGGGTTAGAGAGTTGGAATCGAATGTATTGACGGACTATTGGAGAGATTGTAGACTTTAAATTAAATTATTGTTATTAACTTTATTTAAATTATAATGTGGCAATAGGATTTTAGTTTGGGCATGATGAGCTCCACAGTGATTATAATTTAATGATTGGGGGTTTGTTATTGTTTTTTTAATCTCAATATTTACATGAGCGTAATACTTTTCTTTTCCTGGATGAGTAAGTACTAACTACATATATGTAGTTGAGTAAAGCCTCTTAACATCAGTCTTGAATGAGATGATTCATTCTCATCTTTTTTAATTTTTTCTTACATAACTTGTTGCAATTGAGCTACATACAACAGATACTGCCTAAACGAAAAGGACAAATCTAATCAAGAGAATGAGTTCACACAATGATATAATTACCTACTCAGTCCAAATTATAATTCAAACGACTATTATTAACTAAAGTACCCCAAACCCACACATTATCGTCGACCCACAGTCTAACATATAATTGAAGAAGTCCACTCCACAGATGAGGTTGAGGTCGTTAGATATAAAGAAGTACTCACGTATACCCCAGGCACGCATTGTATGTAAATATACTATGTATGTATTAGCCTATATTGCAGTATGCTGACTGACTGACTGCATTATTCATCGCACGAAAAATAACAGCTCTCAAATAAAACAGCCTATGATTTTCCCAATAGTAGCCTTGAATGCTCCATTTTATTCATTATTCATCACAAATCCTATAAACATTTTTTTATTGGTATTTTTTGGGATCCCAACAATTTAAAGTGAAATGAATCCTCAGAAGGATGTGCACATTTATGTGTGCATTTAGCTAGACATGTGCGAATCCGTTTATCAATTAAGCTTAAGTCGGTCCCTTGCAGATACATATCTGCTGCACAAAGTAACAAAACAAGTGATGCGATAAGCCAGTTATAAGGGAAGATTATGTCGTGTTAGAAGTACTTCATCTTCAAAGGCGATTTTCCTTTCAATACACAGTCTGTATTTACTAATGAAGTTTTTTTTGCAATTTTATCCGCATGATGATAACAATGGATCAGTATTCCATCAAACAACTACAAGATGTCTTCGTTGTCAAGTAGAGAAGACAGGCATGGATTAAAATCTTATAATTTGCTTAATAATCGTTATGATTTGATCCGAGCATTATTTCTGCAGTCATTCAAAATTCCATGTCTAAAGGAATTCAAGACAATTATGAATCATATTCGTTCAAACTTCACTCTGACTCTGGGAAGCTGCATGTATGCTACATCGTCAGAATTTAAGTATGCATGGAATTATGCACCATTATAAGTGAAATTGTCGTAGTATAGAGTATAGAGACACTTACTCACATACAGGTGGATAAGCCATAGGTAGTAGGCAGTACGTAGATACATACACCTCGAATACTTTGCAATGAAATCTAATAAATCGTGCGGATTAAATAAATTATGAAAATTTCTTCATATATGGTCATAGCAAGTATACTGAGACAAGAACAACATAAATTACGACATGGTTTGTTGATAAAACTTGGTCCATGTACGTATGTATTTACGGTAGGAGAGTGGTAGCAGGAGGACGGTAAATATTTCACTCAAGTGGAAGTTGTGTCAGATTTGAAATCTGCTGTCTACAACTCATAGATTCTCTCATATCCTCATCTTAATCAACATCAAGTACACGGGCACATGCAAGACATTGTAAACATCATATTCGTAATATCGAGTGCATGCATAAGTTGAAACTACGTGTGGTAAACTTTTGAGACTTAATAGTTGTGAGCAATGAGCATTATTTTACCATGCTATGGAATGGCATGGCATTGCACTACATTACATTGCATTGGACAATCGAGTTAACGCCCATGAATAATCTCCAAAATCAGTCTGTTCTATGTTCGTGTTTTGCGGAAGGTGCAAGAATTAAGATAATAATACACATACTTACATACATACACGCATAGAAGGTTCCTATCTATCCACCTAGTAAAATTTGTTAGTAGTTTTTCAGGTAGAATTTAGAATGCGAATACTTACGTTGTTTCCTTCTGTTATGCCAAAGTGCACACAATAATAGCTTCAAAATGTTAATTAGTCGATTTTTCATACGGCCAAAAAATCTATACTTTCTGATACTTCGCGAAGCGTATATTCCACAATTATATAGATATAGTATACTATAAGCTAGGTATACTTATAAGCTTTCAGGTGATTGTAATTATACCTACCTTAGCATGTCTATAGAGTGTCTAGTCGTGGACTTATCTAGTGGTAGTGGTACAGGGATAAGTTTTTATGGGAATGTGTAAACACTATTGGTGTTGACTACATTACACTAACGTTTTGCACTGCTAATAGTTGTAAGTTAAGCAAGCAGCTAAGTTAAGCATGTTCATTGTAGATATTAGATATGTATAGGTGTTTAGGATTCCATCCCGTGGCAACGTTGCAGGAGTCACTGGTATGGTGGTGAGGGAAATAATTGGATTTGTGTAGAGGAGAATGACTAACAATAAGTGGATACGGATATAGCAAGAGCAAGTCATTTGAAAATATTATACAGTACAAACAAACACAAATAATGATCTCTTCATGAGCAAGTTTTACTGGTGGTTTCATTACAATGCTTGTGTATCTAATTGTATTATTTGCATTGTTACTCTTGCTCTGGGTCTGTGCCTGAGTACTGAGTACTGTGTGAAGTTCGTAGTGTGGTTACCTAGACTAGGTACACAGACAAAGAGAAGTTGAGGATTAAGAAGTTGAGATACAATAAGGCTTCGACAGTTTCTTATTTCCTACGACTCACTTGATGATTACATATCTTATTTGTGTTCTGCAGAGCAAAGGGAAGAATTGATACCATTCACTCAAGACTGTTCTCTTCGCTGTATACATTACGTGGGTACGTGTATCCAGATTGAAATTAAAGTATCTGTCAATACTCCACGCTCTACCCTAGATTTGTCAAACCAACACTAACACCAACACCAAGGAACAAGCAAACCTAAGTAGTAAAGTAGGTACCTGTCTACCCATCTCGTCTAACCCTCCCTCCCTCCCTGCCGGATTACATACATAGGATTCTATCTGAGAAAGGTGGAACGGTGAGAAAAACTTTTTGACTGAATGTTGAATGGCCAAGATGGCTCGAGTGGACAGTGGCCATGAAACAGTGACTTCTGAAGAAGAGGACTCTCCAACACCCAGACACTCTCCTATGATATCTCCATCCATGGTGACCACTGATCCAGACCATTCATTCTCGTCACACAATCAGCTCTCACCTCCACCAACCTTCAATGGAAACAACAACAATAATGAAACGTGCTCTCAATGTAAATTCACCAGTCGACGTTTTCCCATCACATGTGAGAATGACTTGTACCGGCTCACAACGAGTAGCACTTCATGTACGCACAAAACGTCTTCCTATAACATTCCGTCAGCAATCAACATGAACAGGAGTTCAAGCGCAGTTGTGTGTGGAGAACGTAGTCGCTGGGACCAGGAGTTCAACATGGACTCGATACGTCGACCGCCACCAAAACTCACTGGAGCTCTAAATTCGGTATGCTAATTTTTCCTTATTATTATTGCATCTACACGCTCAGACGAAGTAACACGCGCGTTACGAGGCAAGTGCCACTTGCTTATCACATACTAGGCAGGTAGGTAGAGAGTAGAGAGGTGACAGGTACTCGGTATAATTACCACGGCGCTCAGCTGTTTCTTCGGTTAAATGCATTCTGCTCTTCAAATTGTTCTCTTCCTTCCTCGTGCCAATGACGCAACTCAACTCCCATGTGGTTAGTTTGGACATTAAGATTCAGTCCTTGCTTAAGAAGAATCAGATAATCAGAGAAACAGAACAGAACTTATAGAACAAGGTTCTTAGAGTCCATTCCATCCATGCAATGGTGAAAAAAAACAATGTTCAAGAAAGAGTTTTTGTTTTAAGCCAAACAGCAACTTCTGTCACGACACCCGCTTAGTATCGAATCGGTTGTTAATGAGTTTCTTGATTTCCCAGATCTGTTCGTTTCCCATTATAGATTAGAGGAATAGAGAACAGAGCTTACGGTATAGACAAAGATGAATGAAGTGAGCACATCTCTTTGTTTACCTGTCACAGTATGCAAATCGAGTAGTAGTGTGGTTGATGCTGCGACTGAGGCTGTTGCAGTCTCTGATGCTCTGATGATGTTACGATGTATCATCCGTCAACCTATTGTTTATGAGCTACATCAGTGTAATTATGAACATGAGTGTCACGCATGCATAAAAAATTGAGTACATGACAGTCGTCAGTCGTCTCTGTTAATTATATATTACCTTCTCTCATTCTCATTATACTTTTAGTGGATACTTTGCTATTAGTTACGAGACGAATTACTCGTACAACTGCTTTCAAGAGTGAGGAACAAATTCTAAGACAGGCTACCTTGTCTAGCCTTCCACCTTCCACCTGGAGCAGTACATGCATTCGCATTCACCCACTCACTCACTCACTCACTCACTCATTCAGTCAAACCTACACTGAAATACTTCCAAGCAAACGGCAGTCTGTTTAATATGTACATAGTAATAAACAGGGTTGCAGTCGGTTGGTTTGGTAATGCATGAGAAGCACGTCATTAAGTCTAAAAACTCTGAACTCATCCGCATAGTTGAGAGGAAATTGAAACTGATAAACAAGAATTTTGGATCTTTTTCACGTATGCACTTCTCGCCTCTACTTTAGTTTGATGGTTTCGTACCTAAATGGTACCCTCATATGCACGTTCGGTATTATGTAGGAACACTGTACATATGCATGTGTTGCTGCCGTAAAATTTCCAGTGAAATTGCTACGCTTCAATTACGAAATAAAGTTTTTATGATGCATGAAGATGAAGGTTGTTGTTCAATTTTATGTGCTACTATATAATATTTAAATGGCAAACCACATATAGCTACGTGTGTGTAGAATGTGTGGTTTGCTTTTAAGTACCTACGTGGACTTGAGAGTTGAGAATGTGATTACTGCATTGCACGTACCTTTTCTTTCCTTCCTGCATACATTTATTTGATAATGCACTATATTTATAATAAATTATTATTTTACTCAGTTCACAAAAATCAAAACAAAAACATAAAATGCACTTCTACGTGCTTTTCTTTATTACTAAAAAGCTGGTAAAAATATTCACGCAACTTATTTCTAGTGCGTTATTTATCTACTAGTGGAAGGCCCGTTAAAAACGGGCAAGCATTACTGCTCATTTTTTGTCATTGGGCAGTTTTTTTTTAAAAAAAAAATGATTAGAATTTATTAAAAAATAGTGGTCATAGACGAAAACAGTGAACGGTAAATACGCAGAAATCAAACTAGATCATTTTTTCACTTTTCATCTTTTATTGTAATCGACGTAAGATGAAATCCGCCATGAATTTTAAGATGGATAAAGCATATGTAAAAACCAAAATGTTAACTTTGATGACCTCCGGAAGGTCCAAATATCAAACTTTTACTCATTAATCCTGGCAAAATTCTTTCGATTGACACCAATCCGAGGTCAATCGGTTCAGTAATCTAGTATGAGATACGTCGCATAAATCCAGACATAGAAACGGACACTCAGTAGTAAAAATATATGCTTATACGATTTACCTGTTTGAACTAACAGTAAGTTTTGAGTCATGTGGAGTCTACTCTGTCCACGTACTCATATTCCCCAGATGAAAAGTGTAGAGAAATTAAATTAAAATCAAGAACTCAGTTAAGGTTGCGAATATTGCAGGGAGTCCAACAAGAAGTTCGGTAATTTACATGAACGTGAGTTAGCATCATTAGGTGGTGGACCAAGATTCATGTAATTCATGTTATAATTATGCAGCGTTCTGCTTTCACATGTTATTAGCCCAAATCATGCCTTCATTACATTTTACGTTATTATGTGTAGGACACATACATACGTACGTAGGACATGTTGACTGATTTAAGCTCCATCAGCTTGGAAAGGAACACATTATTGTAATTTCATCTTGTACTAGGATGTAACGTGGGTATGTGCCTACATGGATAATGGATAGTGTGACTCTTTCTATGTATTACCTAAACTGCAAGCTGCAAGTTAGACGTGAATGTACCGTTTTGTATACCTAAGTACCTACGTAGGCAGGATACTATTACTACTCTATACAGAAGCCATGTCAAGAGGTTCTGAAATGTTCAAGCGAGTGATCTATATACGCTTATTTAAATATTATCATCCATTTCCTACCCATTATTTTGAAATACATTTGGGGTTTGGATGGATTCTAAAATATTATACAAACTGCAAGACAATAACTACGTAAAAGGACATACCCTGCATAGTTGTTATACAGGTTGTCGTTGAAGGTGCAAAAATGATCATCCGCTCTTTTCCCTAAACTCAAAGTAAAAGTTCGTACTCTGTTAAATGCAAAGTTAGCATCCTATTCCGAACTGTTTTTTAAATGATGAAAGATATTAACTTTTGCATTTAAGAAAATACTAACATTTCAAGCTTGGAGTTTAGGGAAAACAGCGGATGTTCATTTTGGCATCTTCATCGACTACCTAGGTGTAGAACCAACAAGCATCAGGAAAGTCAAATATATACGTACTTTGTGTTGCTGCTGACAAAATAAATTAGGTGTGCAGTAGTTCGTGTCGGTCGTGGGTCGTGGCAATAGAGAACCAAGAGCAGAAACTACAGCATTTGAAAAGGTTGTTCGGTGTACAGAATTCAGTAATGGAAGACACGTAAATATAAAAAGCAGCAAAACTATGGTAGGACCAGCTCCTCATTTTGTATTAAAGCCATTAAATAAATAGGAAAAATAAATTATAATATTAAATATTAAACTCATTTCATTTCCTCGTCTAAATTGGCTTTTAATCGCTCTTGACTCAGTAGCTGTGAAGAAGAATGCATTTTCAAAAATGAGTTTTTTAAAGGAAGAAACAAGATTCATTGTACTACGTAGGCTCGTACTTGGTTGCTTAAGATAAGTTGCTTTTCCCGATTTACTGATAATCAAATCTCGATTGATTGGATTTACGTTTTGTTTGCTTCTGGGAAAGTGAGAGCATCATAATTGTTTAGCGTCGTTAATCTTGTTTTATTTATTCCCATCGATGGTACAACATAGGGTTCATATCTTTTCTCTTTTCTACATCATTTGAAAATTTCAAAACAAAGAAATGCAGTAATTTGTATGCATCCACGAACGGTACTCCACATACATTTTTATGAGCCTTACTAGTATAATGGAATGTGCATTTATTTATTTTCTAATTCTAACCATGTTTATTATTTTTAAAATAGTGTACCAAAGCAATTATCCGGCCGATAGCTTTTAAGCCAACTGACGCTGCAAACCGTTTGCACCCGAGCTATAGTAAGTATACCTTCGTATAAAAATTAAGTGCCTTATTAATTTAGTTAGCATTTACAATTATTACAATTACTCGATTTAGATTTGGTTTGAAAATATACCGATGCTAATCTTACTCCTGTATTTGTGTTAGTACATTTGTAACAGTAGTTGTGATTATAGTAACGTGATTTGAAATTGACTTATTGTGTATGCAAGTCGATGTGTACATAATTATATGTATCTATGTGTGTAGTTATTCATGAGTATTTCATAGTCATACAGTTTGCAAGTTATTACTGAAGGTTGAAAATGTAAGTTTCTTAATTTTAATTTGGCTTAGACTCAATGAAGCAATCACTGGAACGTCGTAATTCAGAAAACTTCTTGCGGAGAAATCCTGAAGCTCGATTGCCCACCGAACTGTCAGTCCCCACCAACCAGAACAATCAACTGAACTCTCAACGCTTTGGTGGATCTTTATGCAATGTCTTGTCATCAAAAGAATTTTACAATAAAAATGGTTAGTTATTAATTATTTTTTTCAGGTTTTATTATCATTTGAGTTGTTTAGCTTCATTTGTTTACATGGATTCGTGGAATTCAGCTGTAAACTGGTTTTCAAGCCATATATCCCCCGGTTGGGCTACGTTACCCCGTACTATAACAGAAACAAGTGATGGTATTGATCGCCTCACCAGTCTGTTATAGAGAGTCAGGAATTAAAGAGAAAATTACCTTACAACAATGCTCCGAGCAGGAGTAGAACCTGCGCCAACATGATTTCAAGCCAGAGCCTATAACCACTTGGCTACCTGACTTTTCTTACTGGTCTACCAGACTCTCCTTTTCTCATGGATTAATTTATCAATGTTAGATGCATACTAGGATACGAACGAGAACTTTATACGATTTTACTTTCGACAGGAAAATCCATTTAGTTGGCTAAAAAACAGGCAATGAACTGCCGAACCATCTTTGTTTATCTTGTTTTAGCTTTCTTAATAATAATTATTGTTGAGTACAAAAATACAGCTTCATTAATTTGATTATATGGCTCTTTGAAATTCGCATTTATGACTGTATATAGAGTTGAATGTAAATACATGCATCTAACTGTGTGCATGTTTCTTTGCATTAGATTTTATAAATACGTAGGAAGGTACCTTTGTAGATGTAGATACTTCTTTTTGCACGTGATTTTTCTTTAACGACTTCATCGTGCTGTTTACGACTGTGCTTACATCACTTTATTTCGTAAAGTATAAAAAAATAACTTTTTAAATATTGGGTTTTTTTACTGACTAATGACTGTCGGTGCGAAGCAAGATATTAGGGGTGTGATGTGGGTGATGGCTTCTAATGTAACATAGTTGCATCATCATCATCTTTTCATCTGAATTACTTTTCGCCGATCCTTGTAAAACTTTTACAAGGTAGAGACATTCTCAGCATGAAAATTAGTAACAGTAACAGTACTTTGACGGAATTTTGTAAACCTCATAAATATGTATATTTGTATTATTCATATTGCTTGGAGAATGTTTAGTTTACTGCTCAAAGGTTGTATTAGAATTCCGAAACATTCCCCCTTAATGTGCTCTTGGGTTGTTTTTCTTTACCACAATTATTCAATTTTTTACGTTGCAAAACATGTATCGACCTTTGGTTTGGTTTTACGCAACTGAATTTTTACGCTGCAAGACGTTCTGGTTTGAATGAAAGAAAGAAAGAGGAAGACGTCAAAAAGTCAGTACAAAGCTCCAAATTGTCAACACTGACATTTCCGATTACAATGAAGATGTTCACTTTAAATAAAACTTAAAATATGACAATATACGTGACACATTAGGCATGGCTACGGAGATATACACATCTTCTACATATTATTTTATATAGTGTTATTCCATAGTAGCTTTTGATAGGATGACAGCCCAACCCAATATGGGTCCAAGGCTTCACCCTACTCACTAGCAATCTATTCAAAGAAGTATTAAAATTTTTTGAAAAGCACTCATGTGCATAATTTTGGTATTGTTATTGTTTAGGTTCAACGTTGCACATCGAAGACGTGGGCATTACACCTTTGGGGAAAATGTGTGAATCGGCAACAAATCCAATGACGATAGATGCTTTTCAATTCGACAAAGAAAAGGTTCGGTACATATCATTTCTATGTACATGGTAAGCACTGATCATCTTATTTTAATCATTTGTACATTCCTTACTCATCTGCAGGTGTTCAGTTAAGTAAAAGGTAAGTAAGACATGAGTAAGGGATACGCAAAGGATAAAAATAAGATTGTATTTGGGAGAGTGTGCCTCCACTACGCTTTTTAACTTTTAAGCATGACGTTATTTTGTTATTTTTCCTCCCGTTCTACGGCACTCATTTGTAGAATAGTTCATAATTTCATTTCGTTGAGAATTGCATTAAGAAGTAAGTGGAGGAAGTAAGTAAGTTCAACTAGTTCGTTTTTTCATTAGTAGGGAGCAAAGATACATGGTTCCGTCAAATTTTAGAATATTTTGCACCACCCATCTAAAGCTGTTTACATTGCAGTAAACGGGGAAAATTTGAGGCCCACTCCCATGGCCGATGGCACCATGTGTGTTCGCTTCCGCAATAAACGGTCATACACCACCAATTTTGCGATTTTATCATTCCTGAGTTTCTTGCTTGCTCGTAGCCATAGCGCAGTCAACTAGAGGAAGAAAGTCTTTTATTAATCTTGAGGTGTCGTTTTGCCTATTCTTGCATTCAGGTGGGATTAGAGAAAGGATCAAGCTGGGAGTCGGAGATGAAGCATCTGCAGGCAATGTATGATGCTCACCTTAGAGCAGCGCATCAGAGGGCCATCAAATTAGAACAAGCTCTAGCCGCCCATTCGTGTCAGGTATGCTACGTGAGAGGTTTCTTTTCTTTGTCCGTAATGCATTAGTGTTTTGTTCTATACGGGGTCATCTTTATTAGTAATAAATTATTACAACAAAAACCAGAAACTAGATTACGAAAACTTTTTATTTTTTATTTCTGAAATTGATGGGAAGATTGTTATAAGAAAGAGAAAGAACGAGTATTAGTAATAATTTTTGTCGTAGATAATGAAAAGAAACGATTGCACAAGGAACTGAACAGTAGGCATTAGGGATTTACTTTTAAAATGGTTAGACGCAAAAATGTAAAAATCATTGCAAAAAATATAACTGGACTGGATGTCTTAGAAATTGAGAGGTGAAGCAAAATTGCTGACAGTTAATTAATTACGTTTTGCTTTACAGCAACAGCAAGAGAGACGGAAACTAAGAACGGAGTTAGACGAAAGTTTAAGAGTCACTACAGCTTTACGCCAAGAACTGGACTCACGGAATTCGCAATTAGAAGAAGCTGAATGGGCATTGTGTCTCCTTAAAGCACAACTCAAAGACTGTCAGGTATGTATTATACACATACTACTAAATACAAGCATTATACGAAAAATACGTTGTTCAATGCATAAAAAATCTAGTGGCGATAGGAAGATTAATTTATTTGTAATGTTCGTTTGTGACAGGGAGACCAAGTGACAAGATGTCATGAGGTCGTCCAGCTACGCTCCCACGTAAAAAATCTAGTAGCTGAAGTGACATCCCTGAGATCTAGTTTGTCTCAAAGCAGTTTCAGCTCCAAAGCCGTGGAGCGTGAGAATGCCTCTTTGAAACAAAAATTAATGAACCAGGAAAAAATACAGAAAGATATCGACGAAGAAATTGAAATTCTCAGAAAAAAACTAAAAGTAAGTTGAAGTGCATAATGCACATTTATTTCGTCTAGTATATATACTGTGGTGTAATGGTGATGTTAAATTGGTTTGGTATTTCTCTGAAGGTTCTCTTAGTAATTATTGCATCGTCGTTGTGACTGCAGTGTTTTGAAGGTTACCTTCGGGTGCATAAAGTATACTTATTATTCAGTACCTTGTTTGTAAATACGTAGGATGACAACTACTTTTAGAGTGTAAAGGCAGAATTGGCATTCCAAGCAAAAATATAACGAATAATTGCACTACCTGTTTTTCAATTGCATCCTATCACGGTCTTAAGCAATTAATTTATACTACTGACTATACTGTACACCAATAGTCACACAGTTTTCTTCCCTAGACTAGTAATTGGTATGGTGTTAAGATTATCAACCCTGATTTTTATATCCAATCACGTTTTTCAAAGTATAATCAAATAATCATGTACAACTTGAGTGGAATACATAGTTAAGTTTAATTACTCTAATTTTTGTAGGACATGGAATTAAAACACGCACTGGAAAATTCAATGTGGGAGACGGAGCGTTCCAAATGGCGTGAGGAACAAAAAAGAGTACTTCGTTACCAAAAAGCATTACAGCACAACTATGTCATGACTTGTCAAAAAGCGCAAAATTTATCGTTGCAAGTTGAATCACTCTCATCACCGCGAGGATATAATATGAAACAAAAAACTGAAGATCACCAAACCGGATCTCTATTGCATAATTCATAATAATTAATTTTAAGTACACATCTGATTGCACCTGATAAATTTTACATTTTGCTTACCTACTGAAAGTATAATGTCCTCAAACTTCTCATTTAAGTCAATTAAGATGGTGTTGAAATAGATGTAATTTAACACATTTATTACGAGTAATAGACAGAGATTTTAAGAGTTTACAATAATAATTCTTATGATAATAAAAGCGCTAACATTCAATATACGTAAACCATATATTAAAGACGTATTAATTATTACAATTACATAATAATGTATTATTTAAGAAGCAAAACTCTGCTGTTTTCGGATCACCAATGCATACTTAAATTCATGGTTACGAAAACTCCATAAGACAGATACGAGAGACAATTCAAAATGACGCTATCGCAGTTAGATCATGTAAAATAGCATCGATTAACGGCATTTCATGTCTATAAAATAATGCCGAGAACAGGTTAGCACATGAAGCAGTGTAAATTTTTATAATTTATGATCTTTTACTTTACTGACTACTTAAGTAAAAACTGATTGGTCATTTTGGATTGGAATGAGGCTGAGCAACAGGAATCAAGCATTTGCGGTGATTTCAAATGATTTCTTTTTTAGGGTCCAGTATCCTTTGCGTAAACTATCCAGCTTATCCGACAAAATTTCACATACCTGGAATAGTTTATATATTTGTTAAGAAATCAGTCTTTCTTGACAGCTAATATATTAAGAAAATTTGTAAACACTAACCAATTTTCCATGGTTTAACATTTCGTCATTCTTTTCTCCTCGTGCAATTTTTTCCTCGTACCATTCAATGATAAATACATGAAGAGGAACACTCGGAGATTCCGCCTTGATTAAATCCAGACATTGATCTACGAATGGGGTAAGGTCACTCCATCTTTCTTGCAAATTCAAAAGCCTGCAACCAGATTGTGGACATTACACTAACGTATTGTTATAGTTATAGGTACATAATTAGTATTGTGAACCCAAAAAATGATTTCCTTAAAATATACTTAATTAAATTTTAAAATTAATTTAAAATTTGCTCTTACCCTCGTAAATACGACCAAGCGCTTTCGTTACTGACGGCCTTAAGAATATGTTCAATAGTATAACTGATTTCATTTTCGATTAGTTTATCATCAAGATGCTTAGTGTTCTGGACTACAAAAAAGCGCTGGTTCCAAGCCGAGTTGTTACGAACGTCGAAATTAATTAACGATGCTGCATACTTAAGCTCGTTTTCAAAGCAGCTATACAAAGGGAGGAAAACACATTTTATACATCGATATCGTTGTAACAGCCTTTTTCATACTAAAAGCCTCACTGAGACATTCACCTTAGTTTTAATATTGAAAAAACAATAATGAACTATTTACTTGAAGAGTGTCAAAACCCATTGACGATGCTGCCAGGCATGGTAGTTTTTAGCATCTTTGTTAAGAAGAGTGGACGTCAATCGAAGTTCTTTTTTAAGAATCGTTTGCGCGTCTTTAGGATCTTCAAGAGTATGCTTCTCGGTAACTTCATCGTATCCTGCAGACCAAGACACAAGAATTTTACGATGATGCCAGACCTGATAGTTCTTATTGTTTTCTTCAATCATATCTCTAGAAAAGGACATTTCTTCTTCAAATTCCGGTGACAGAGCTTGATCCTTCATTCTATGCGGAATTTTGAGGTCCTTAAGTACGTCACGCCTGTAAACAAAGCAATTAAATTGATCTTACGTAACTGCAAATACTACATAACCGAATAATTACATAGAAAAATATATAAAGCATAACCGCAAGTCTGATGTGAAGAGTGAAGAGTTCTCTCGATACCACTTATACATGTCATATTACTACATTAACGAGCAATTCACGACTAACAACCTCAAAACACAAAGCTGAAATTAACTTATAGCAATGTTTACTAACCTGTATTGCCATGCTGTATAATTTGCTGCATTGAAAACGATTGCATTACCAGTAAGCATCAAGACTCGATGAGATTTCTCCCCGGATTTGATTACTGCTCTCAAGTAATCGTAAACATCGCGAACTATAGTAAAATCATAATCATAATTACACTGAACGCCAAATTCTTATCATGTAGAAACTTTAAATCACTATATGAAAATAGTACCTACTATTGCATCAAAAATCACTCGCACTATATGTTACATCATGAAAGCAACATAGTTGCATAAGACATAATACTAACAGTGAAGACCACGGAACAGCGTGGTAATAATACAAACTCAGGGTTAGGACTACCTTAAACATTAAATGAACGTTTTTTCGTTACAGTCAAAATATTCCGCTAACTTGTCGTAAAAGTTGGCTACAAATAAAATGCAAAACATCCTGTGATTTTTCGCGATATAACTTTTTTGAAAAGGGGGCCTATAAATAAGTTGTAACATTTAAAATCGTTGTAACAAGAACATGAGAAGCCTTACTTTAAAATTAAAATGACTGCTCAATTTTGCATGCATTTCCAAGCTACTTAAAATTATTTAACTATATCCCATGTTGCATGTATGTACAGTTTGAATATCTTAAACCTCGAATATCCTTGAATGCTGGTGATTAAAATTCGTTCTATTAGAACCAACACCAGTTTATTTAGAACTGAAATTGAAAAGCTTAAAGTTGTAATAAATATTATTTAATATTAGCTCTGTTTTATACATTTCAATACCTTGAGCGGTATGAAAACATTTGATATTTGCATGCTCACCCAATACCTAACATCAAATCAAAGAGCAGGTTTGATTTAAAACAATAAACATAAAGAGTATATAGACGTGCTGAAGTACGTAAGTAGGTATCTTACATTTTGGAGAATAATTTATTTTGACTGCTGAATAAGGACCGTCATCCTGTTCTACTGGACGAACGTCTCTCCATTCCGGTCGATCTTTGAAGAAAATGTAACTGCTGTCATCGTAAACATCATCTTCAACGTCGTCATCGTAAGTTCTATTTTCACTAGCCATGTTTACTGAATAAATTCTATCAAAGCTGGAACAAATTAAAAAACATCAGATTAATTAACTGCATGTACGTTGACTTTCATTATTATTTAAGTGTTACTCAGTTGGATGTGTATTGTATTGTATTGTATTGTATTGATTTATTCAGTTGTCAAAGTAAAACATCAAATTTAATTAATGGTTTCCAATACCGGACAACAAGCTATAGGTAGAGGATGAAATAAATGATTTGTAATCGTGTAATTGTGTATCGCTTTAACTGTACTTGTCACAAATTAATGGTCGCGAGCTCAAACACGGTGTTCCCAAACTGTAATAAGTTATAAGTGGGCATGTCATATGCGTTCACTATTTTATTAACGTGTATTAAATCAATATATTATGTATTTACATGTATTGACAACTGATGAGTGATCTTGCATACGAGACTACTTTTTTGAATTTCCAAAAAAATGATTTAAATCGTTCTAAAATTTAAACTTTACTTCAACTTTCAACTTTTGCTTATCACTTATCAGCAGTTGCCCATTGTCCAAATGACACAGTATACATTTACAGTGCACCGTCTTTTAATAATGAACTATATTTAATGATTTTAACAATTAAAGATCACATAAGCTTTATCTATCATCTATAAAGCAACTACATCACAGACAACAGATGCAGTTTTTTTTACTTTTACACTTCAAACTTACTAAAAACTAATGGCTGATTTATGATTCAAACTTTTTTTTCATCATTTGACGTAAGTCCAAACCTGATCAATGACCTTAATTTTGAGTTGTTTAATTAAGCGTTAACTTGCAACTTTCAAAAAACCATTAAGGATTCTATTGTTACTATTATTATTATTCTACATACACGAATGACACAATTTGACACTGGTATACCCCCATAATTAATAATCATCAAATATCAAATATAATATCGTCTAGATAAACTTCCAGTACAACCTCAATTATTTAGCTAATTATCAATATGCGCTACTGATTGCATTTTATGCAACAAAGTGCGATTTTAACACACAACCACCTTTACTGAAAGAATAATAATTACGTAACATCGTTAATTATAATCTCAAATATTTGTTCAGTTTGTACTTACTAAAATCGAGATGGCAATTGTTTATCCGGCACAAGGAACAAGATTCAACGTTATGAAGAATTGAATTGATCAATTTATGACACTGATAAATCACTGAGAGTGAAGAATGAATGGTCATCGCTCTCGCAAGATTAGAGTTGTACGTTGCGTCACTTGTCGTTCTTATACCGAAATTGGAGCGATTGTATGACTTCTTCTCCCGTGTCTCCCGTCGTCCCGTCCCGACACCAAGACCAAGATCGTTGTTACGTTAGAGGCGTTATAATAAAATTAAATTGATACCACAGTCTGTCTGAATACTGAATAGTGAATCATGACAATGTTATGAGCATAAAAGAGTGGCTATACTTCAGCAGTACTTCTAACTTTTAGCCAGACCAGACGACACAGACTCTCAATTTAAAAGTTGCGATCCGCGCGGATGTTAACGCCTTCTACCGATTTCAGTCTTTAGTCCCAGGTGCTACTTACAACGATAAAGAATAATAAGTCAAATGAAAGTACACGAAGGAGAGTACGATGGTTTCAGTGTTTTAGGCTCGGATTTAGAAACTCACGAACTCACGATCACTGCATACTGCATAATAAATCGGGAGCTCGGTGAACATTCAATGTAACAGGTCCAGTCGACTCCAGTTGACAGGAAGCCATACAAGTGTCTTGCCAGTGCTTTCACCGTAAAACCGCTGTGACAGTGTCAATCACAACAATAAACAAAAAGAGTAGGACAATTCATGTAAACAAGACTTGGCCCGTTAATACTGGTCATCTTGCAGGCCCAGCACTGTAACCGTCTCAAAAATAGTCAATAGTGGCCCAAAATTCTATAGTGCACCAGCACTAGCACTTGTTTGTTAGCCCACGAAATAGACCACCATACCCTTGGTCCCGAACCCCCCCCCCCGAAGATACAAGCTTCCCCAGTTCAAATCTAAGCTTCAAAGCTTTCACCGTCGGTATAACCCTCACCCTTCTAGGGGCTTCTAGGCTCCCCCCGGTCGCCTAAAGTGACCTTATGCAATCGAACCACGCGGTGGGTCACCAACAAGATTTCGTGGGTCAGCGTGTGCAACATTTCTGATTTTGGCCACTTTTTAAGTTTTGAGACGGTAACAGATTCAGCAGCCGGCCAAGTCGGGTGTCGGGTTTATCACCGGACTCGAGTTGACTGAACTCCAGTCCACGACCATAACCTGTCTAGAAAGTCCAAAACACATTCGAGATTCGAGATTAGAATCTGACGAGACTTGAGGATTTTTGAATGCGAAAATCGGCAGCCAACATCAACTTAGACCAATTTAAATTGTTGTTTGCGATTGTGAAAGTAAAGTAAAGAAACGATGAATAAGCAGGTACTAAATAGGTCTAAGTGCAGAACACCAACGTATAATTAATTGTACTAAATCATCTTTTAACACAGGTTGGTAGCTGTCAAGCGACATTAGTGACCCGCGGACTAAGTGGACTTAGTACATACTAGTCAGTAGACCTACGATCACGCATACCACGGTTACCAGCTACGCTGCACACGGATGCTTTTGATTTGTTTGATCCTGAAATTCGGACACTGGAGAAGTGGTTAAATTTAAATGAACAAGTATAGTCCAAAATAATAACAACGGTCGTTAACACCCTATTACAATCACAATCACCATCAAAATCGAGCCATAGCATAACTCAGTATTACCTTTGACCTTCATAATTTTCTAAAACATACATACTATATCCTTGTGTCTACAGTCTACCATGAAAACTTGAGCATATTATAATTACCAATAAAAGCCGTATAATAAAGAAGCGAATGGCAAATGTGTTATTTCTTAAGTACCTACTTACCTACACTAGTGCAAGTAAATAGGGGAAGTCAAAAATTGGTTTGGAAACAGTACTAAAAAATAGGCGCATCATACACTGACAAACTGACAGTTGATTAGATTAATGCTTACTTTTGTGATTTGAAAATTGTGTTCCCTGTAATAACAAGTAAAAGTTGTGGTTGTGTCACGTGTCAACTGGTGTAGGTATTATAGTCGCTCCAGTGAATTGACAGATTGACACTGAAACATTACATGAAAACAGTATAAAATTAAATGATCTACACGATTTAAGAATACCGTTCTATTTCTCTAGTGTACTAAGCAGCAGCGACTTTGCATTCGTAATCTAAAACAATCTGTCGGGGACAAAGAAAATGACAGATATAAATTAATCAGTGATTAAATAACTTAAATTTAGTTGATGAAGATTGGTTTACATACTTTGTAATCAGTTCTGCTCCAAATTGATCGTAAGGATTTATTTTTTTAATCTAGCATCACCTTTCTTTTTTCTCTATTTTAACCAAACACCGGCCACAAAATATTACATATTTTGTAACAAACAAGAAAAAATTTTGTGCATGCTTGAGCTTCGATGTTCGATATTAAAGAGGCAGAGTGCTTGATTAAATTTTAAACGTTATATATGCTGTACAAATAGTTGTACTGCTATGATATTAAATCGTTATGATCTGGTATTCCAATAATTGCAGATGAAGCTGTGCGATTTATAAATTCTAAGATGATTACGAAGCGAGGGTGGATTCTTAGAGCTACATCCCTAGTCGGTATAGGGTTTCTACTATTCGTATATTATATGAGCTCTCCGTTAAGCTCATCGTACCGGCTTCATAAGTCAAAGCTTCCCAGTGATAATGACATGGAAGAAACCTCAAATATGTTATCCAAGTTTTTGTACAGTGATGATAGTAGACAGAAAACTATCGATGCAGTTGTTCGAAGGCACAGTCGTGACCCTCGTAAAAATTTAAAACATAAAGTTGTTCATTTCGATCTGAAAGGGATGCCTCCTTTGATGAGGTATTATCAAGAGGTTTTCCCATTATTAAAGCAAATTGGAGTTACTGATGTTTTGATGGAGTATGAAGACATGTTTCCGTACCATGGCAGGCTGAGAGATATTCAAAATCGTGAGGCATATACTAAAGCGGACATTAAACAGTTAAATAAACTTGCAAAAATGAATGATCTTCAGGTACGAAACGAATCATATTTATTCTTTTTTGCTTACGTGGTGCATCATTGAAATACATTAAGTGAGAATTATTATCAACAAACGTAGTAAAATGACGAGGGTATATTTTCCGTCATTTATACAGTTTATTGTTGTACGTTTTGCAGATCATTCCTCTGATTCAAACATTTGGCCATTTAGAATTTTTACTCAAACTAGAGCGTTTTATGGAATTGAGAGAAGTCCCACGAATTCCACAGGCAATATGCCCCACGAATAATCAGTCAAACGAAATCATACGTGAAATGATTGATCAAGTCATGAGCCTTCACCCTGGTATCGAATATATTCATATTGGATCAGATGAGGTTTACCAGATTGGCCAGTGTCCATTGTGCACAGAACGAATGTCAAAATATCTTATGGACTCGAGTGATATTTTCCTGGATCATGTCAGTCGTGTTGCTCAGTATGTTAAAGATTCGTATGACGTTCGACCTTTGATGTGGGATGATCAGTTCCGATCTGTTGATGAATCTCTGATTGTAAAATATGGACTGGGGACTTTAGTTGAAATTATTGTGTGGGACTATTTTACAGGTAATAAAATCGCAAGGGATAACTTTCCTTCGAATATTTTTACAAACATCTTTAATAGCAGTGGTAATCACTGTCGTATTTAAATAAATATCGAGGTTAATATATGTGGACTTTTTGTGTAACATTTTATTAGAAATTCGAATACCTTCGCAAGTGTGGGACAAATATGCTAGAATATTTCAATCAGTATGGATCGGAAGTGCATTTAAAGGAGCTGATGAACCAAATTCAATGGTTGTGAATGAAACAATGTATTTATCCAACCACTATTCCTGGATAAAAGTTATGCAGGAGCAAGAATCGCGTATTTCGTTTCAAGGAATTATGATTACGGGATGGCAGCGATATGATCATTTTTCGGTTCCTTGCGAGTTACTTCCAGCTGCTATACCTTCCCTAGTATCATGCATGACGTTTTTGAATAGTTCTAAATTTATTCGAATGGATGAAGTATTCACAAATGTCTCTGAAGTTCTGGATTGTACTACGAGATTAGATTTTTGTCATTTCCCTGGGTCCGCTGTGCATCAGGAAATTAAGCATTTGCATCGATTGAAGGTATAGTTATCTCAGTTTTTAACTGCTTTTAAAAAAAGTATACTCTTGTTTTGTTTTGTACGGTCTTCTCTGTAATACCAGCCTCGGCTGAAGAGATGACAATGAAGCATAATAACAGTGACAGAGTGACAATATATATGCCTCTATTTCCTACTTTTTCAGATGACTTTTCAACGGATCCAAAAATCCAATATTTACAAAGGATGGATGAACAAAGCAAATCTTCTTGCTCGATTTTCTAGCCCTTTCTATTTGGATTCGATTTACTACGAAATAAGTTCAATTCGCAATGATCTGAACAGAGCAGAATCTCAATTAGATGCAAGCTTGAGAGAGATTTATCCAGAATGGTCTGTGAATGAATGGATGACTATAAATTTCAAGCCTTTCAGTGAGGAAATCAACTTCCTTTTTGATAAAATCAATAAAATCTTGGAGCGAAAGCATTTTCCTGCTCGACCACTTATTTATTCTGAAGGCTTCAAAGAAGGCCCGTCATTAAGGGTGTTGTGAGATTGCCAATTTTCAATATTGTTATCAGTGTATGTAGGTGATTACTTGATTGATATCTAATAAAGATATCATTAGAAATGGTCAATGGCGACACTACCTTCCGAGAAAATGGTCGACCAATCACTATTTTGTTAAATCATAAGTATCCTGAAAGCTTTGGTACTCCTCGGAATTTGATTGGGATTGAACTTCTTAAATTGCTTCTTAGCTATGAAAAATTCCAAAATTGACTTCGAACTAGCAGTTACAAGAGGAAATTGTTTAGTAGACATTAAAGAATAATCCATGCGAATTTATTATTCTTTGTGTTAGCACTCGCTTCAAAATTGTTCACATTTTCGCAAATAGAAAATCAGTGCAATTTCAGCCAACTATTAGTATTATCTATCGAGTTGATAAGTGGCATCGCTGTGTATAACCCCTAATTCGACAAACCTCAGTTGTTTTAGCTTAATAGTACAACAATTCAGAAAACAATCTGATGTTTTATATGAGTAAAAATTGGACGTTGATTAAGAACAGAACTTTTTACACTTTCTTCCACTTTTTATTTTGATCCCAATTTTGATGTTAACACTAATGACCAACTGGAGGTCCATAAAACACTCTTGTTTCCCAAAATTTATTAATTTAATTATCAGCGGTTCAGGGGGATCAAAGTTTCAAAATCTTACCGCTTAACAATTTTAGACCCACTTTATTTTCAACACTTGTGGTCCCATTTGAAAAAGTTCTAACGGGTTATTCCTGCGTTGCACCTTAAAATTTTGGGTTTTGTATAGAGTTGCTGCATGGGCGACTGAATTATAATTACTTGCTAATAAAAGCTTACACTAGGGCAACGTACTTTTAAGTTTGTGTGGAATTGTTTAAGTTACAGCGGGATTTTTTAAAAAAAAAAGGTTACATTACCGTAGTAATTTTTACATCTGTGCAGGTACAACGAGTTTTCCGCGAGTGAAGTGTACCTCTGCTTTATTTACGAAATTTCCCTCTTCGTTTCCTAGAATTTTTTTTCAAAAACTATGTTTGGATGATGTAGAATTATATGCTATAACTAAACCTGGGTTCAACAGGTCTGAAGTTTACGATTAGTATCTTTAGAATGTTTACCTTCTGCGCAATCAAGCCATACCACTACCCGCAGAGCTAATAGAGCTCCAAGCTGTCAGCGTGGTTTTTGTAAGTGGTGTCTAATGACTATTTTTTGTTACGAAGTAATTTGATACTATGCGTCTAGCCGAAAGAATTTCCACGAGCACAAAATCACTACTAAAACTTGAACGCTCATATTAGATTGTGAGGAGGCTGTAGTGATAATTCTAGATTTACATTTTATTAATAATTCAACTAGTATCAACCATTTTCCTACGACCCAGTATGTATTTTAAAATGTGATATTGAATGTTTGTATGTACTTAACGTGGTACAAAGCAAACTGAAATTCAGCACTAAAACTTTAGCACAATTGAGATGAACAATAGCTGTGCTTTACTGCAGTATTAAGTAACACCAGTGCTCTCTTGCAGCACTTTCTGAGATTGGCTAGCGAAGCATCGTTCTTAACTTTTGTTTGTCACTAATCATTGAAACGTAAGTGGTAAGTGTCAGTTTGTTTACCTTTTGTTTTTGTTGACTCCTTTCACTCGTATTTTTTTCTGCTATATCTTCGAAGCCATGTTACAAGCACAACGAGCAAAACACATGAAAGTTATATTGAAAATTTACAAAAGTAGACGTTATTGCTATTACGTACAACTTAAGCGGTATATTGAGGAAAGTTTAAAATATTCAAAACGGTTAGCCTAACGCTATCAGTGACATAATATGTAATTGAAACTTGAGCCAATGGTATGTACGGAATGTATGTAATAAAATAGTTTATGTAGTGTTAACACGAAGCGAGAATACAAGTTTACAACTAGATTGTAAACAGTATTAGTTGAAAAAAATCATGGGCACTTCCCTACAGTTTATGAAATAGAATAGTGATTACAATTATGATACGACACTTATTGTTATCTGTATCATTCTCTACCTATACCTTGTAATAGATTTAGTATGGTAATAATGGGAGGAGTATGTTATAACATAACACTGTCGAGTAAAAGACAAATTCTCTGCTCGCCCACGTGAAATTCAACGGTATACTGGAAAAAATCATGGAAGTGTTTAGTACGACCCTCAGGGGATTAATTTTTTTATAGAATAAAAATCATTCGGCAAGTATCTGCCGTATCCTAAGGAATTTATATAATTTAATTACTGAGACTATGTTTAGAGTCCATGTCAATTGTATAGTTGCGTACCAGAAGTTACCATGCGATTTTGAATACTTTGTTTATTTTAGGTTAATAAGAAAGCGCAGTATCTGTGTATTGCTTTATTTCTGTAGTTTATGTATAGCACTTAGTGCGATTTCAGCACATTTAATGAATTTAATGAAATTAGTCAAATTCATACACTTGTAAATAGTTGTAGTTGTTAGTTGGGTAAAATGTATCACTTGTCGCTGTACATTGTGATGCACAGCATAATTTTTCGTGGAGTAGCAAATGGCACTCCATTAAAAATGAATTTAGAAGACTGTACACGTAATTCGTTCCTCGTTTGCACTACAACTGGAATGTGAATTCCAAAGATTTATAAAGAAACTCGATTAATTTCCTTTCATCGTGCACAATCTGAAGACAAGTAGTCTGTCAGCATCGTTATAAGCTCAACTTTGAAGTATGTATCTGAGCTTCCTTGAAGTATTTCATTATTACTGTATTGGAATAACTAACTAGAAAAGTAATAATTTACAAATGACGTAATCCACATTTTAGTCACACGTTTACAGAAATTATGGTTTGCGTAAGTCACATTTTGGATGATCAATAGTGTTTTGTATTATTGTGATATTTTTGGGGAACCAACTTGTATGTATGTAGCTCATTATAATCTAGAAATCTCAAATTTCGTTCGTAATCTCCAAAGTTTAACGTAGTTGTATTCACTTATTTCTGTAGTTTTCCAGGTTAACCGTTAATAGTACGTTTAATAGCTTGTTTAGTGTTGCGTTACATAATTGAAAGGATTTAAAGCTAATGTACAAAGATAGGATCTGTTACAAAATTGTTTACAAGTTATTAATGAAAATGTTAGAGTTTCGCCAAAATCAAAGTAAATATGAGTATTCTAATACGTTGCATTGCCACCGTGTTTGACAGAAAATAAAACAATCTTATTAAAAACTTCCATTTATGAAAAAGAAGGAACGGGCATCAAAATTTATTTACCACACTCCATAAATTTCTTCCAATGCTTTACATAGTTTGATGGAACTTTGATGACTTACTATTATTGGGAGATAGCAATTACAATAACTATGAAATGCTGCGGAACTAATATTGCGAATTCTGTGCATGTACGGTGTAAAAACTGATGCTTCTACAACGCCAAAAATCTACTTTCTATTAAGCACAACTCGTGAATTTGTGATGCACTTCGTATTATATTCAAATTGCATCCATAATTATACCACATACGAGTACATTTTTGGCGTTCTACATGTAGGTATTTTTCTGTTAAGATTGTTTAGTTTTTATAGTGATTATTTTGTAAGTAATTGAGACCTCCTTATCTCTGCTAAATAGAAAAAAAACTAGAGTTGATCATTTGTTATTTATATTTGCAAACGAAAATCCTGAAATCTAGCTAGAGCTAAAGAAAAGCAAACATAAGGAGGAAACCTGACGGATCTCGACTCTTCTCACCGCAAAAATTAACATTGTATTTCCATAGACACAGAGATTCAATTCAGATTTGTTCTCTAGATTCTCTAAAACAAATCTCATCAAATCAGTGGAAATAGTTCAAATCTCAGAAATTTGAGATTCTCACTTTTTCGTCAGGTTTCCCCTTATTAAAACCAGTGAAAGCCTATGCATGTATTATAAACTACGGTGGTGTAATCGCCGATTCACGTATGTATTCGTCTTGAATAATTTTCACGGTGAGTGGTGAATAGCTATTAAAGTACATACCGGAGCCAGCCAAGCAAATAGATTGATCCGGGAAAGTGGTCGTCGGAAGCGGATGGGATGCTTGGCGACCCTTGGGCGCATTTGGAAGAACTACATTGAAACATTCCTACCCAACACGGCAATCTCTGTGGCTAGAGGACCTTTTAGATGTTCTTAGCCATTCGTTTAGCAACGGAATTTCTCCAAATATAACTCGGCATAAAAACTACGAAAGGCTCATTTGGATATTTGGATTGTAACTTCAACAGTTTCAGCTACAAGATGTGAAATGGGCCTGAAAGAAATAAGTTTAAATTGATTAACCTCGTTGTTTATTTGGGAGACATTCCAACTTTCGAACGCGAAGTTTGCTCGTAATAGTTTAAACTGCCTGCATTTACTCACGAAACGTTTTCTAAAACATGTTTACAGATAATATTGGGAATTGTTTCAGAGTTAAGAAGCTGAAAAAATGGAACAATTAGAAATACATGAGGTTCTATGTATCATCATCGCATGGGTGCACAAAAATGTTGGAGAAAAAGCAAAAGGGACTTGGAGATGATATGTGGAGGAGCAGCGTATATTAAATGAAAGAAGGTAGTGTAGTGAGGTATCTATTACTGGAAATATACAAGCGTGAGCATTAGCTAGGATGAGTAGTGTAGGACAGGGTATCTTTAGTAATAATTATTAGTGTCGAAGAATATCATCGGTGGATGTATGAACGATTCTCCAATAATTGACTGTTAATTTGAACCATTAGTAATTTGTGGTGGAGCAATTTAAGAAAATGAATCTGCGACTGTGTTGTGTGTTGTGAGAAGCTGCGGAGATACATAGAGTGGTAGACATGCATGGTGATAGGGTATGGGTATGGAATGGGAAGGAAAGTGGTGCTGAACATTTGAGCCGGTTGGTTGTGGATGGTAGATGTAAATGTGTGGCTGCCGTTGATGGGATATGGGAAAGCGACCAAGAATAGCTAATTACGTAGAATTAATATTTTGATGTTGTCAGTAGTTCAAGTGTTGGGTGGCTTTTAGTGTGTGAAATAAAGATTTGTCTGTTGGAAGGGAATGAGATGTAAACTAAGTAAGTATAAGTAGGTAATGGGATATTAAGATGAGCGAACAGGAAATAATTAGAGAGGAATGCGATAAAATGTCAATGCATGGGAATATAGGCTGTAGATCGTGTTTCGGTGACATGATCCAAATCTGGCATGAACGAGTTGGACGAGGGACGGGTTCTCTTTTACCACTAATGATTTCAGTAGTGGGTAGAAGAACCAGGCTATTGCTTTTTGCCGACTCCTCTTCCTTGGCATTACACCATAATCATTTGTCTTGAAAAACCGAGTAATTTGTCTGTCCAATTTGCTGTGGAACGCTAAGCATCTCTGGTGAGGGTATCAGATGGCTGGATGGGATAGTCCTTGGCCGTGAAGCTCTTTTAGTTGCACACTTTTCATTCCATCTCGTCTAAGCGTCCGTACATATCTGGGGATATGCGTAGCTAGGAGAGTCTGCACGAGTGTCTGTATGTCCTGCAGTGGATAGTGGAAGGGAAGGAGAGGAAAATCTCACCGGGTAGCGGCAGTGGCAGCGGTGCTACTGGAAGTGTAGTGTTGAGCGAGAGTAAGTTTTGAGAATCTTGAGAAATCATGGTAAATGAGAATTGGATGGGGCTATGGGACAATGAGTTGAATCCGTGCTGAAACCCTGGAGTTGATTGTGTGCGAGCTAGGATGATGTTTTATGAATGTGTCTGTGGGCGTGGGCACTTAGAAATGAACGTGAGTCGCGATCGCGAGTCTGTAAGTGTGAGGATGAGGCAGAGTTGGGCAGAGAGAAGAGAATTGGGATGCAGAGACTAGAGAAAAGGAGATGAGATGAGCGGGGAAGAATGGGAAGAGATGAGACGAGGAGCCGAGAGTTAGGAAGGAGAGACACGGTTAAGATTGGATGGTTGCGACTGAAAAGATGGAGGTGGGAAGGAGAAGATCAAGTTGGGTAATTATGGGAAATGAAAATTCGTTTGGGGCGTGAAAAGAAGCCATCTAATAAAGCGCAAAGTTGTGAGTAGGATGAGAAGAGAAAAAAAATTGCTATTTCAAGCATGTAATAAGGCCCCTGTCTAATTTCCAGTACAGGAAATTAACTTTGTGAATTGTGCATATCTAATTTTAGAGAAAAGTTAGGCAGGAGACCAAGAAAAGTTTTTTCGAGAAAAAATAATAATAATAAAAGGCAAATAGATCTACTAATCATCTGCGGTGTCTAACTCTATGCCATGAAGACGGGGAGATGATGATGGTCGCATGCATTTCACCACCCGAGCGCATTCACTTCTGCTTAGGTAATTAATTTTCGCTCACTAAGCAATTGAACTGAGAGTGACAAGCTGACGAGAGACAAAGTTAACTGTTCAGAAGAGAGAGTGAGAGAGAGAAAAAAATTAGAGGCTGAGCAGAGAATCCAGGGAGCAATTCAGTACTGAAAACACGTCTGACGTTTTAATTAGAAACAAATGCTCATGGCTGAGCCGTTGTCAATCACTTCTTTCACAGCTCGGCATTCCTCAAAGTTATTCGCTTCAACTATCGCCTGTACCTGCCACTAGTATTTATTCGCCCGATCCTCACCGTTTTAACCGTGCACCGAACACACACAACTACATCCGAGATTCTCAGATTGTCATAATACCGAACACAACTTCATCCACGGCGGGGAATCCCGTACACAAGAACCAACACCAACCATCCAACCGACAGACCAACCGACCAACCGACCGACCGACCAAACGACATTCAAACACAACCCAACCAAACACACACACATACACACAACACTCAGGCACGCATCGAGGATATACACACGTCTATTGTGAAAGCGGTCTTGGAAAGCGAATAATCCGGGTATTATGCCGCAGACGCACATCTACGCTACATCGCTCCCTTGTCCAATTCCGATTCTATTTATCCCAAAATGACTTTATTCCACGGATGAGCGCCTCTCTCTTGCTCCCACTATTTAATCGCGTTTGCACACCAGAAAAATCGCCATTTCAGACTGAATGGGTAAATGCCTCCGTTAAATTTCACGCGAATTAGAGGTCAATAGACCTTAAACTCGCTTATTTGCATCTCAATCATTCAACATTAATTGGATTTCGATCTCAAAGCTTCTGCAAGCATCTCCTCTACTTACTTATACATCTCCCTAGAGTCCATCCCATTATTCTTTGCCCTCCCATCTATCCATCAATCTCTTCGATTCACGTAAGCATCCATCCCACCACTCCGTCTATCCTTCTACCTAACCATGTACCTGCCTTGCTTCCGACCAACCTTCCAGTACCTAACTACCCATCTAATAACTAACTACAGGGCCACACTTCCAGTCTCTACTCCTACTCCACACATCACCTTTTTCTTTCATCTCCAACAACATCCCTACAAAGATCCCTACAAAGCAGATTTAATCTTAGCACCTCAAAAGAGTTTTTTTCTACCGGGTCCTCAGTGAGCTCAGTACGCGCATTTACCTGAACGACACTTTACTCATTTCTCGTTTAATAGTGGAGATTTTATCAGTGAATTTAACGCGTCATAATAATCCGCCGTACCCGTCCCCAGATACCTACTTACCTATAATTACTTTACGCTCACCTACCTACCCAACTTTGTAGCCTCCCATCTCGCTCAAAAGATAGCTGTTGATTGGAACATGTCTAAGGAGACATTTGGGTCCGACTCGACTACACTGGGATTGTAACTGGGGAGAAAGAGTGAAAGAAAAGGCTCTCAACTATTTTTGATGTGGATGTGGACACTAAGTAGCCGATGGCCAGGTGTATCCAAATCCTGTGTTGAGCCATCCAGGGAGGAACTATGAATGCCATTAGGAGACTATAGATAATAATTGGATGAGAGGCAAGTAAGCAATAAAGGAGTAGGTCGGCCCGACTCGAACACTGAGCATGGCAGGCCGTGGAGGACGAGGAATGTGCTGGGTTGGCCGGGAGCCGAAGAGGAATCTCCTCCTATCCAGCACGATCATCAATGGGAACAAAAACGGGGCGAAAGAAAGTCGAAAAATTACTGTTCCCCTGCTATTACACGCCAACTTGGAACATAATCGCGCGCAATACTCATCCACTTACGCTCACATACACACATACACACACACATACTCTCACACTCGGTCGTACAAACATCCACTATCCTCATTCCACTCATTTATATAAATACAAAGTTCACACTTGAAATTTCATGTCATTCCTGACTGGCTTGTCAAAACTTGTCATCTTGTCATTCTTTCGTCCCACCGCACTTCATCATCAACCATCAACCATTGCATCGCGACGCATCGCATTCTTACCTTGCCCCAACCAACGTCTCCCGTCAACATCAACAACACACTCTCACACCTAAACAACCAGCAACTAAGTCACCACCAGACAAAAAACCTTGTTCTTCTCAACTCAAACTTCAGCACTTTTCATCGAGTGAACCGCAGTTTGACTTTCCTTTCCTCCACGGGCACACGGTCACAGTAAGACGACAGCAGTGGAAGTGAGTGCTCCGAAACTGTCTCATTACCATTACCATTACCTGCTTATACAGACAGGAAAATTCTTGGTTCGTTATGTTCTTAGCTGCATACCTTCCCGACCATATCCTATTCAAGTGCCACGTGCAGTATATTAGCAGTCCAGTCAAAAGCCATACTCGTCATTCGTCAACGACAGCTGTGTTCGTGTGAAATCCGCTAATTCCTTCAAGAAAAAGTGCAGAAATAGTCAAAGATTGAGACAGACGGCGTAAGCTTTAACCGACTCAATGATTAAAATGGACAGTGTCCCTCTCGCACACTCGGACGATGAGGAGTGTCTGAAAAATGTGGACTGTGTGACTAAATTGGATGAGCCCATGGAGTTGTCAACATCGGAACTGAGCAAACCCGTGGATCTTAGCAACAATAATAATAGTAGTAATCATAATAATAATAACCATAACAACCATAATAATAATAATTTGCCGTGTGTGGGTGCGAATAACAATCTCCATCAAATTAACGGACCCACAACAGTTGGGTCCCTTCCTGGGATTCCAACGACCGTCAATAGTGGAATCACGAGACTCGAAACTGTCAGCAATACTGTGAGAAAACTATCATTCTCAGTAGAGAATATTTTAGATCCTAATAAATTTACGGGAAAAACTAGTGCGTTAGCAGCAGCCGCCGCCACAACGAAAACTTTATTTCCGCCTGACTTACTCTCCACTCATCAACCATCATCCAACTTTCGATTTACATTCAAAGATATTCATGGTAAGTACATTTCTCCACAGACCATACCACCACACCATACCACTTTACATTAGACATTACCTTTCTTTATTTATGACTCAATTTTCTTCATACGCATACAAATTTAAGGCTGGTTAAATAGTACGTGGACGTGGATTGTCAGTTATCCGCATGCATTCAAACTCGTTGGTTTTTACCGGCAGCTATTGCACAATTGAAAACTTGCTCCGAAATGTTCAGCCTTATTTGGTTTTCTTTATTCTTTGTTTGCAGGGAAACCCTCTTGCATTGTATTTTACTATGATTACATTTTTACTACTTAGAATTAGCTGTAGGGGAAGGGATGAAATGTTAGTAGAACAAATTGGCGTCGGAATAGGAATGAGTTTCGAGAAAAGTTGTAGAAGAATTTAAAAGTTTATCTTTTATATCTCACTTGAGCGCGGCTATATAATTTGCATTAACTGCCAAGACTGGCTTGACATAATATTAGAGGGAAAATTTCCTGGAGAATTATCCACAGGAGATAGCAGTGCCTAGTTATGTTTCGCCTTCTTGACTTTATTTGTTTACTCCGGGAATTTTGTCAGCGTTCGAGGGAATGTAATGTGTGCATAGTTGATGTGATGTTGGATGATGAATGGCTGAAGAGGACTCAAAATCTTGGAGGACATTTTGTCAGATTACAACAACCGTCGCTTACTACATACGTTTTTTATTCTACCGAGGTCTCTGGAATAAGTGCATTATGAGAGATTCCACTGATAGAACCCATGCATGCTAGTCCTACACAGCGAGTGTTACCGAGCGCAGTTATACATAAGTGAAAGGGCCCACTGAATATTTACACGTGAAAAGTCCGACAGACTTCACCATCTATCATTATGCATATGTCTACATACTCGGTGTAGGCAGTGGAAATGGAAGGAGATATCGGGAATCTACCCGAGACTCGAGACTTGGAAGGAACGGCAATGCAGTGTATCTATTCATACTTGGGAACGACGGGTTTTTTCCCCGTTTTGTTGAAACATTTTAAATAAAATTAAAAATACAAAGACAGAGAGCAAACAGCATTTTCTCTGATTGCTTTTCACGACGACAGCATGGCAATGGCAATGACAAGGCATGTCAACTCTTGAATAGAATCCCAAAGGGATGCACTGAAGATTCTACGAGTTCCCCTTCACCCCTCCCCCTAGCTTTTTCTAAAATTCACAATACCTTTTCAGCCAGTCTTTCGCTTTTTCAGATGCAGATCCTGACTCAACGACGACAACACCACCGAACTCTGATCTTCTCACATCCCCTTGTGAGACCAATTTTGGGGATGAAGAGAACTCCTGTGACCTTCCTTTCGAAGATGACAATTTCCGTGATTCCTCTGAGTCTGTCACCGGTGATGATACCATTTCCAATGACAAGACCGATTCCAAAGGCAGGAAAAAATCTTCCAAAAATTCCAACAGTGACACTAAATCCGGTATGCAGTCTCCCTTACCCCCATTTCATACTTTTTCCTTCTCATTGATGGACTTGGTGGGCAGCATTTACTCGTGTCTGCCCACAAATTATACTAAGCAACAACATATTACGTTCTTACTCACTTTTTGCTCACTTTCACATTGAGGCCGATGTAATTACCGTTTATTTCTCTTTGGTTTTGATGCTATTAATCGTTAAACTTTGTCATCGCTTCTTCATTTTTTGATACATGAAATACGAAGTTTTTAAAAAACATTTCATTGAGCATATAATTATATTCAAATTTAAAGCGTAGCTTTTTGTTCAACCCAATTTCTTGAACGAATGATTTTTGACAAGACGGAGCATCATTAATCTAGTCCACTTTTCAAGGTTTTAGTATGAAAACAAGTAAAGTATGTGCAACTTAAAGCATGTTTTATAAAGTATATTTTCCAATTTGAATTCCAGTTAATGATTACTTTGATAACAAAAATGCAAGTTGATTTGACCCCTCTCCTTTTGGTTACTGTTTGATTTTGGAAGCTGCATAAAAGGATTCATTGTACCTAAATGAAAAGCATTTTACCAATAAACATTTTCACATTTTGACAATTTGTGCGTGGAATAAAAAAGATGAAACTTTCTGACTCTGCTATGCATTCAATAGGAAAACCGCGCAGAGCCAGAACAGCATTTACTTACGAGCAATTAGTTGCTCTGGAAAATAAATTCAAGACAACGCGATACCTGTCTGTGTGTGAAAGGCTGAATTTGGCCCTCTCACTCTCATTAACAGAGACACAAGTAAAGATTTGGTTTCAAAATCGTCGAACAAAATGGAAGAAACAAAATCCTGGAATGGATGTGAATAGTCCACCTGTACCCACCCCCAATTCTGGAGGTTTAGGCTCTTTTGGTTCCGCTAATTCAGCATACTCAGCCGCAACTCATCATCTACTGTATCCACATATGACAGCGTACCTGGCAGGAGGCAGTGTCTCAGGAAGTGGATCATTAGGAGGGGCTTCAGGTCCTCTGCTTTCCTACCACAGTGGAGGCGGTGGTCCACCTCCAAACTCCTTTTCCTCGAGTTATTTTTCACATTTGAGTCATAATTCATAGGAAGCTAGTGTTAAATTATTTTATTGCTACTAATGCTAATACCAATAATAATTGTATTAATAACGGCATCTAATGATAATTCAATCAGTATACATACATACATACATACATACAAGATAAGCAAGCAACTTCAAAGGTACATACAATGGTCTTAAATGAATTTTTATTGCACGGGCTGATTTATTACAGACATTAGATAATGGGAATGGGAATGAATGATTGACTGACGTGAAATGTAGACGACGCAAGTTGACTTTCTACATGCAACTGAATGCATACCTAGAAGGAAACTTGTGCAACTATTGTATGTAGGATTGGAACAAACGAATTACATATATTATCTACATATACAATTACATATATTGTGAGAATGAAACCTGCAAACTTACTCTTATTAATATTACTTGTGAGGATAGACCGGTACAGAGATTTTGAAGACGTTCGTATTGTACCACTTATGATTAATTATACTACCTAATGATACAGCTACGCAGTATAAATATGCATAAATATATACAAATATAATTACCAATCGCCAAATCAATAGATCTCGATGAACTGATTCTGAAATAACAGTCAACTTTAAATTTGCAAAGTACAACAAAGTTAGTAATAATTATTATCAGGCAGAATAATACTACAGTATTATTAACTATTAATCTTATACATATATACATACATTACTAAACTACATACATAACTTCTTCAGTTTTAGGAAAATATTTAAAAAAAACATAAAAAGTCAAGGTAGCGTGTTAGTAACCCTAACTGTAGGCTCAGTGACAAACTTAATTATGCATAAAATCGTTTGTTCAGAAGATAAAGTTGGAAAAACTACTACTGGGTCGAACAGTTACGACGGAAATATTAGTGCTCAAAAACCTCCGGTTCTGAAATATACTCGGAGATAATATTATACGATGGTAGTGTATGTATTTATATAATTGTATGGGTCGCAATTCTCACTGTCCCTAGCTAGTACTGCTCTTACTCATGTACTTACCTACATTACATACAAACACCCGTGCCCAAATCAAAAAATTACGCAGTCGAATTCCTTCCAAACAACACTCGTTGCAGACTACATATAAAGTACATACACTCATAGAATCAGTACTATTACTATGTAATGCGTTGGATAGTTTTGTTATGTGACTACACATATGACTGGATTGAATTGTCAAAACAATCGGCGATATTTAAAATGTTTCGGGATATTGCTGCTGATGCTGCTGCTGCTGCTCATCTGTCACGAGCACACTGAAAACGGTGGTGGCCACTAGCCATGGGTATTAGGTAATTAGTGAATTGAGCGTGAATAGGGACAGTAGGAAGTAGGGACAGTCTGAACTGCGACATTCACACGCAGAGTATTTGTGACGAAAAAAAGTTGACAAAACATGTTTGTTTTGCATCTCAAATGATTATGTATATTCACTGAAAGTTTCAATCTATGTAGGTACTTATATTCTACTTAATATAAATCTATCCTATGAAATCATGCCAGATACTTAGTAGAGAGAGGATTACGTTAATCTACGTACATCTCACTCTTTAGCCAAGTGTAAGCAATACTTGACATGAAACATGAATACCAATCTTCCTAACATACAAATGCAATGCAATGCCATGATTGTAATACTAAAGTAGCAGAAAAAGCATCCGAAAAAAATGGAAAAATCGTTTTTCATCCGTTAAAGATTTTTATTCAGCAGTTAAATTATTTTTTTATGCCTACTTTAATTAGTGGTAGCAAAAACACCTTTTAGCTTTTTTGTCAGTTATACACAGCAGTTGTTTGCACCAATTTTCTGTACTTCAGTTCGAAATACTTTTTTCATCGGTAACAAGTGTAAGTAACAAAAAAACAACCAATTAGAAATTAAAATCTCTTATATAAACTTACACATCCCGCTTGAACTGTTTCTTCGGGGCACCCTCGTTTTACATGTTTTATTGTTGTGTGTCTTAATAAGTAAAACTTTTTTGTATTTTACTGTGTCATATTGGCAATTACCATTGTAGGTAACAGTGTAATAAAGTTATTACTTCCTCTCTCTATTTATATATGGCCTTTTTTTGGAAAGTTTTGCGAACCTGATTCAATAGCTATAATTACTTCAAATACGCTTAGAGGTATATTGAGCTAGGTATCGATCGACCGCGTATGAAAATAACTTCCAATTAGAGACATTAAGCGTGGTCTTACGAAACGAGAGAAATCTTGGAGAAAAAATATTCAATCTCCGGCCCGACTTTACTTAGTTTTTACTACGACAACTGTTACAGATGCAGGATGATTCGCATCGTGGCCTTCTGCAGCCGTAAACGTAAAAAGTTTCGTCTCCGTTGTTCTCGTTGATTTGGTACCATGTTTCATGTCCTTATGTCAATGTCAATTGAAAGCTAATCGTTGTCGAATCTTTCCTTTTTTCAAACCTACCAAAACGTCAGTCCTTTTTGCGGTTTACGATTGACATTCAAGTCCAAGTTTGAAGTACCCTGCTGACTTCATGCTTGAGTTGTACGCTAAAACTAATTTGTTCATGGTGCAACTAATAGCAGGTTTGTTTTTTTAGATTTCAATATACAAATGACCTGTTGAATTGAGAAAAAAGTATGGAAATTCTAAATGACTAATACCGATACCGCACACTACAGACAAAAGTTGTTTAAATAACAGTGCAAAAAAAAGTTTCCTTACAGTAAAAAAGTATTGAATAACGGACAAAAAGAGTACAGTGAAACTGGCGGATAAAGTATCACCCGAAATAAATTACCTACTTACCTACTACCTACATCTACAATAATAACTAATGATAATAATAATAATTCCTGTAAGATAAATACACAACCACTCACGACCCAAAAAAAGAATGTGGGCAGATAAAGATTACTGTTTAGCTCATGTTAAGTTCATTAAGCACTTGACTTGTACTTACTTGATTAGTTTAAATTGGTGATGATATGATATGATTATATATTTTCGATCGCCTTGTACATGATGTATTTGTCATCGTGTGGTGGAAATAAATGAACCCAGCTTGAGGTACATTCAAAGTTTACAACCATTTTTCGTTCACCACTTGATTTTTCTGTTTACCTTCATTTTACTCTTTACCCTTTCCCACATTCCCCTGCATACATACATACCTACTTAAGGTAGGTATATTGTTCGCATTTACTGCATCTACATATTTATACCTACTTACTTTATTTAACATTGCATTGAACTATTACAAGAAAATTCAGCAGCTAGGAATTTTAACTTTGTTTCAACTGCGTAGGCAATTACATTTAGTTTTTCTCTCCTAGAAAAGAAGAGCAAGCATTTCATTATCATATAATGCACCTATTTCAAATTTCAATCCGATGTCATTTCAAATGCCATATGATATTTTACGTTTCGTTGAAAAATAACAGACCGGTAATTATTTACAATGCATACATAATACCATGTAATTTAGCATCCAGTTTTAATCATCTTAACAAGGTTCACTTTATAGAGTTTAAATTCATGTGTTTGCTGCATAAAGAAAGGCTCTACGCTTTTTAGTACTTTACCTACTTTTTTATTTTGCAGCCCGTTTTTCTAAATATATTGAAATTGGATCGTCATCGTCATAGAAAATTGACTACGGGGAGCATCAATGAACCGTAGAAAAAATAACTCCCCGCATCTCATCGTTCTCTTTTAATCTCATCAGAAATAATTTGGATAATAACGATCCTTGTAACTCAAGAAACAGCTGTAAATACAACAGTTTTGAGATTTATAGCTACATATTTTACATGACGTTTACAGATTTTGACTTTTGGAAATTGATGATTTTGGCTTATTTTACATCATTTTGTCGTAGGAATCATTTGCGACGAGATGAGAGCGATGAGAGGCGAGGCTTTGTCTCGTGAACACCTATGTAAAGTAAGTACTAATGTAACGGTAGAGATGCTTTGATATTTTTCAACTACCCACCTTCTATTTGTAACGTAGCCACGTCAATGGATTCGATATCTTGATTGTGCGAACGTTGTAAAAGTGCTTACTACTTTTATTTGGAGTAGAGCATGTAGGAATCCAAATAGCACCTGATCACGTTTACCATTTAGCTTTCACAGTATAGTCAGCAGCTTCCTTCGGTGCGGCAAAGCGACTAAATGTGCAGTAAATTATCCTCGCGTTAGAAACGAGTGTATATAATCTTGGTATTAATCCAAAACGTTTCATGGCAAATTTGAGAAGTGGGAAGGGGCAAATTCCGATAGTGAAGTTAGTAAACCCGCATATGGATATAGTGAAACCGTGAATTTATTTAGTTTGTCAATTCCTGCCTAGGCTGATTGGATAACGTCTCAAGTTGCTCTACCTAAATCCTTGGATACTTGGTGAATTTTCCACCGTTTATACAAACTCAACTGTATTATGACGGTGAAACTTTTAACAAGAGGAGGTACAAAACCCTTTCGATATAATTTTAGAATGTCTTTAAGAACTGTGACTTTAGACCTTTCAAAAAAACCTTCATCTTCATCCGCCGCAGCAATGTTGTACAACACCACACCGTCTTCCCGTTTGATGAGCTTTAAGGCTCATGTACACTTTGCGATAACTTTACCCAGCGGTAGTACAAGCGGAAACAAAACGAGTGAAACTTCTCTTTATGGTTGCTATAGCAATAGGCAGTGACATATAGGGTAAGGTAAAAGTGAATTGTAAATGAGCCTTTATTGCTGTTGACTAATAATCTGAATTTATTCAGCAATGGACTGGGTTTCTACTTATTTCTACAGTACTAATCTATATGAAGTGGCCAAATGACAGGAAGAAAATTATCAGGAAAGCCTTGTTGACTTGGCTTTTCTACAAACCCGTGAAAGGTAAGTAACGTTCCTGGTAAATACGCTCAAATCAACAGTCAACAATACAATGGAGTATAACTGGAAGTGTACGCGTAATGTAAGCAAATGTAAATGAAGGAGCGACGTTTCCCTATTCTGCGTCGAATGTGTAGAACCGTAAGAGGAATCATTTTCATCTGAATTTGCATCAACGAATTTGGTTGATTGCCTTCGGCCATGGTGAACGGTAGTTGAATATAAGGTGAGGTATCTTTATTGAGAGCAAAGTGAGGCTCATCATAATTTCTGCAAGTTTTTTACCCTCAATGACTCTCAATAGAGATAATCAACGTGAAGAATGAATAGGAAATTTTTTGCTCGTTAAATTTTCACGGCAACCTGGGATGCCAGGACAACTGAAAGTCACTCACGTGGAATCCTCACCGTTAGACTGATCAATTCAGGCAGCACAAATGCTCACCTAATTAGTACACTCCGGTATGGATATAATCACTTTCCATTTCACCTGTCATTCTCTTCCCATAGCTTTACCTCCACTCTCACTCACTCTCACTCACCCTCTCTCTCTCTATCTCTATCTCTCTCTCCACTTGTTTTCATTCTTGAGCTGAGCTCCTGTTTCGGGCCGGGTGAACTTCTAGCCACATAAAATCTCATTGTATCTGTATCCTTCATCTTCCTAAAGTTGTCTAGTCAGACGTTGGTAAGTTGAGTTTTGCATGTGTATGTATCTCACACTTATTTTCTCGCCTCGATCCCTCATTTTCCCCGTTTAATCCTTAGTGAATGGCCGTGTTTGCATAGTAGGCTTCAAGAGTCATTTCATAGCATTTGGAAATGTCGCTTGGATAATAGGCATCAACGCCAAGGCAATGCTAACGCCGACACCAACCAACATACTTTCCTATGTAGCTTAAGGTTAACTACAGTAGAAAAGGATTGTATCATCATTATAATAAAGGAAAAAGGAAAGGTGTGCAGGGAAGTCATGGCGCAAAATGAATATAAGTACATACTTGAAATTCCAATATCATTATGCTGAACGGAAAATGGGTATTTTGAGTAGACTTTAATTTAAAAGGGCAATTCTATTGTTCTACGCCTTTTTCGCCCTCACACTTCGCTCTTGGAAGGAAGCAAGGACCAGATTTCAGCATGCTCTCATGCTCATGCTACATAAACCATACCTCCTCAAAAGGGCTACCTTCGCTTCGTTTCGTTTCCACAGCGGAGTTGGGAGAGAGGCTGGGAGCGGAAACTAATTGTGAGAGAGCTGAGATTGAGGAAGAAGATTCGGTGTAATAATAACTAATAGTTGGGCATTCAAGAGTGAGAGCACGACTTGAAAGAGAAAGAATGGTTGGAGGTATATAATTTGGCCATATATAGAATTCCATGTGTTAGAGAGCTGAATGGAAAAGGACAACGTGGTTTACAATATTGCAGATACATACGGAGAGGAGCATAAAGATTGCAGTCGGTTTTCGGTACAATGTGCTTTAGGTAAGGTAGGACTAGGCCTAGGACTAGGACTAGGACTGGGAGTAGGATGGAGGTTGTGTGGAGACTTGGTTGGAAATTGGTAAAAGGGAAAATGACAAGAGTGTAAAGCCTATAACTCGATGATGATGAGCATTAGATCCCATCTGATCCACATATAATACAATATGAGCATGTGTGTGGTATGCTATCACTTGGTAATAATAATGATGCTGGAACAGATAGATAGAATTGCATATAGCCTATTAATAAATGAAGTTCCCAGGAGGAAAGCCATAAATTTGTGAAAGAGAGCAGAGGGGTGTTGCACAATGTCGTCGCATGGCCCAATTATGGCAGAATGTGCGAATGAAACTCTAACTGACTCACGACAAAAAACTTGGAATAAAGTTTACCTAAGGGAGTTACAGCACAAATTACAACTTATCTAAGTCGCTCCCATTATGCCATTACACACATAGAGAGAGATAGAGAAGGAGAGAGAGAGAGAGAAGAGGAGAGGAGAGAGAGGGGAAGACAGGAAAGCAAGTGTAGACAATGTCAAACACCACCAAGTCTGTTTCTTATTACATCTAACTCCAGTCTTCCCTTGCCTTGCATCACTTTTACCTTTTACTTTTTACGTATAAAACTGCCTCACTCCTTTACAGATGCATCTACTTATGACACGAAGACACATACACAGTCATCCTCGCAGTATCTACACCAAGGGTAGGATTTTCTTTTCAGGATCATGCATAAAATCGTGTTTCTTGAGCGTTTCACTGCCACCGCTACATGTTGTGTACATATATCAGTACATGTTTCTTTTCTTACGCAAGGAGGTTCTACAGCCGTGGTGGTGCTCGTGCTGGGCATGTATACATATACATAATATAAACTAACTGGTGGCCAAGCAGGCGGATCTGACCGTCGAGGAATTTTGAGTGGCGCAGCAGAGTTAGTACTCCCGCCATTCCATCCCGTGCCCGCCTGCTTCCAACCAGCCAGCGAGTGGAAACTGACAACAGACTCCAAGAGCATTACATACATTGCATTGTGAATATTTAATGTGTCCAATTTCCACTTCATATTCGTACATATTCTCTGAGGGACTTGAATCCTATGAAAAAAATGTACTGTCATTTTCTTTTCGATATCAGTGTAGATAGGACTCTTGGGAGTTTGACTCGAGGAAATAAGACGAGAATAATGTCGCCTTATTGCATTACACGATATGTAACGACCTAATAAATGTAATAATGGGTGAGTGTCGAGAGTGGTTTGTGCTCTTCTCTCTCTCTCTCTCTCTCTCTCTTTCGCTCTTCCTCTCTTCTGACTTCTCACTCAGCATCTCCGAACTAAACGAAACGAACCGAATACGCAAATTCTAACGACACATACATTGTATTTGTGGTACACAAGGAAACTACAAACTGTCTGCAAGACTAAAACATGAGCAGCATGAATTTCCATCAAAGCTTCACCGCCACGTTGGGCAGAGTGCGACGGGAAGGACAGAATAGGACAGGGCAGGAAAGAGACACTTCATATTAAAGCTATGGCTAAGGATGCCTAGGCTGAGGCGAGTGTCCGTATGTGGTGTATGAGTGCCGATGTCCCGCACTGGTACTGATACTCCCTTAGAAAAATCCCTTGTGTTTACCACATGGGATTTCTTCGCTTGACTGCCATACTACTAAACAATTACTACTAGGAGTATGTACGCGCTGAAGGAAGTTTGTGTCCGGAGGAGAGCGGACCGAGCGCACCCTCATTAATGCTGCAGCCTTTCGATTTCGGCAACCATATCGTCGTATCCCTCATTTATTCTGCCTCGCCGTTCAACTGTCTATCCGTGTGTCGGCCCGTCCTCTTGAGGTCAATTGCCTTTTAAATTCCCTCTATTAAGAAATCGGCAAGTTGACAAACGTTGAACTTGACACTAGGACTTATTACGCTCACCAAACAAATACTCCCATACATGGACACAAACTGACCGACGGACTAACCGTCCGGCTAGATGAGACGGTATCAAAGCAACCAGAACCAGAACCAGACGAGACCAAAGCGAGAGGAAAGCAGAGGAAAAGAGACGAGACCAAACCACAGAAGACCCCAGATGGTACAGGGAAAGAGAGTGAAAACCTCTTCGATCAATTTGCTCCCATTACAGGAGATCAAGGACCGACTTTACTCACGACTCTTTTTATATATCAAATCCATGTATCTCACTTGAATCATATTGATCACTACATCCATCTACATCCATCGAGCTGACATTCAACTCCAGTCAGTGTTGGAGGAGTGGTGGAAGGTAGTGCAGTGGCAGTTGGCAGTATCAGCATCTGTAGTGGTAGCAAGTAGTGGTAGTCCGTGGTGGTAGTCAACTCCGGTAAAATCTCTCTTCTCAAATGGAAAACCTTTTCCGGATTGTGAATCCCAAGACCATGTACAAAGTCCTGTCAACACGTTCCCCTCAAATCCGAGAACTTTACCTTATACACAGATAGTAGCTATTACGAGAAGAAACAGATACACAGGATGGAAGGAGGAACTACGAACTACGAGACCAAAACTGAGACTACCTCATATTTTACTCTATACAAATACAATACAATGTACACAGACTTGTTCCTAGTCGTCGTCGTCGTCAACTTGGAACGAGCGATCGGATTCGGATGAGATGGGCTGGGTGGTTGGTTCGTTGGCTGGTTGGTCGGCTCGCTGGTTAGGTTAGGATCGGATCGGAATGCTTACCTTTTGGAGTTCGCAAACATTTTCTTGCATCCAACCTCAATTACCCCGCAAGTCTCTTGACGCACCGGTAGAAAGCATGCAACCTCAAACTCCAACTTGAACTTTCTCAGTCACTCTTTCCCTGCTTCACTAAACTCCATGTATACCTCCGTCCATACATGCATGCATCCTTTCAAACCTCCAAACATCCCAGCATCCTCACACTCTTACTCGGCATTTTTATACGCGGATACAGGCACAGGTACTCAGCTCGAAACCAAACGACTCTAACCCCCGTCTCCTCTTCCTCTGCTCCTTTGACGAATCTGACGGAACTGAATCTCTATCTAAATTCCGGATTGTGGATTGAGGATAGCGGAAAAATGCGAATGTAAAAGGGGAAGTGCAGGTAGATCGATACATAATATAATGGAAATGGGAAATGTCCTGTTGTCTACTATTTGTCTGCCTTTCCATTGAGTTGCTCCCGTTGGACTTGGACTCGGTGTGAATCTATGCTTCGTGGGTCTATCGTGGCTGAGGTTGCTTCCTCAATGTCGTCCTCCTGGTCCTGCTCGATGCTGTTGAAGGATGATGAGATGAAGGTGAGTGGAGGAGCAGGGAAGATCCACAGCCGCAGCCACAGCCACAGCAACTCTCCTCGTTTTCCGAGAGCAAGAGCTCAGCTCCACAATCCGCAAAGCGATAGACTGGAGCTCAGGAAATGGAAATCATCGGAGCGATTTGTTTCATCCAGTCCTCCCCTTGTTTCTTCACAAATCAACAGGCAATAAACAAAAATAGGCTGACAACGGGGAGGTCGATATTTATACACGGCAAAGCTCTTTTCTCCGAACTTGAAGTTGAGTGACTTAATTTGCCTCTGAGCTCTTTTAAGAAGCGTAGACGAGCAACTCTGATGAGTTGGGGAAATCTTGTAGAACAAGCTATATTACATGGCTGGACGAATATCAGACGATAACGGATTGATGACTTGCCTTCCTCCAGTATAATAATATTCCGTCCTCCTTCACACATTCTCTAAGCATCTCGACTGTCATTCAGCTCCGAGCTCGATGCATCAGCCATCAGGTTTCAGAGGCACAGACCAAGCGTCACATTCGCATTCACGTATTACCGTCTCATTCAAGGGATAATGACTGGCTGTTGCTATTGCTCTTACTGTTTCCTTCTCGGCATGCTCGCGTGTTACTCGACGACAGAAGAATTATTACAGCAGTGCCTTAGAAAAGCATCATCATGTGTTCCTCACCAAGAATTCGGCGTGGCTCGCATACATACATGCATGCATATGCAGTTCAACTTGGGTACACTTTGGGATTATTTTGCCCGGTTTGGTCTGGGATGGGTCTGGATGGAAACGTTGTTTGCCAACAGTCTTGTATCTATTACTTGAGAGTGTCCGTCGAGAAAATGCAACTTGAGATAGAAACTACGACGCTTGTTTCCACGTGTACTTATCCCAGCGTCTAGGTCGTACGTTTAAATCGTAATGGGAAATAGCATTTATGATGTTTGGACAAAAAAGGGGTGAGCTGAGACATTGACAGGAGCATCCCCATAGACATGGCTAGGTAGTATTTACGCTGAAATGGCTGAAACGCATAAATTCAAATAGTAAACCTACACGACTACCTCCTTCCACTTTTCCGCTATTGCACTACTGATATTCCTCGACTCCACTTCCTACCCAGCTATCCATCCAATCCACCCATCTCTCCGTCTATCCACCGATCTACCTATCCATCCACCTACTTGAAATTTCCATCTGTGAACATGGGCTCATTTCTATTCACATTTCCATTTCTATTCTCATTTGAATGATGCCTGTGCAAGTAACTCGTGTTCTGGTTCTGGGTTTAAGTCCTGGTGTTTTCACTCCGTGTCTAATAAGGATGGAATCGAGGTACCTCGTCATTACTAACTGTTTTGATCAATATGAGTTGATTTCTTCCGCTGAGAGTAGTTTTGATTATGAAACAAGGGAGTCGCCTAGTCAGCCAAGTCAGGTTGGCTGGGTTAGATTCAGTGACCGTGTGGGATTCAATTTAGGCTTCATTTTACATGAGATGGAGAAAGAGACGGAAGATCTGTGGGGACTTAAAAAAGCTTTTATGTTATACGACGTATACATAGCTTTTAATTTCAAAGGTTATACTTTTATCGCGTATGTATGTAGGTTTGTTGGTACAGACTGAGTTGCGCTTACGGTGCAGACACGGCTACACAAGTACGTGCTGATAGAACGATAGAGCGAGAGAGAGAGAGAGAGAAGTACCTACCTATTTACCTACCTACATCCTTTCCTTCGTAATAGTGAGCGTAAAGCACCGAGGAAAAAGGCGTATGTGGGGATTGAAGAGTAAATATTTGTAAACGCTCAGCTCGCCAGAAAATTAAGACTTAACTGAATTGAACTGGCGAGTCAGACAGAGAGAGAGAGAGAGCGACATGCACAAACGCACAGTTTGATATTACGCTCTTCAGCTTTGATGGAAATTAGTAATGACTTTAACAATTAGTTAAACATGAACAAATGGGCTATATATTCTCGGCTAGTGGCCGAATCTCTGAGGAATTCCTCGGTACACATCCACATCGTCAGCATGTATCTACCACCACCACACACTAACACAAGCCCAACTCCACACAAAATCCCATCCATTCAACCAAAGAGTCGGCAATTTCCCTCAATTCTCTCTTGTCTGTCTCCAGTCTCCACCCTCGGTCACTCGTCCACTCATTCATTCAAGAACAGAACACATCATCGTTCCTCAACACACAAACACAGAGTACAATGCATCCACTATCCCCACTTAATTTTATCATACTCCATCCATAGGTACGGCACACACAAGCTGTCGCTCCAGCTACCGCATCCTCCGCCGCACAGGTTCTATTTGACAAGTACATTTCCTTTTTACGTGAAACGACAACAGTCACCCAGAAATCTCCAACATTTAGCCTTACGCTCACAGCGGTTTGTGTGAATTAAATACCATCTCTCTCTCTCTCTCTCTCTATACCCACCACATGTCTATCCCTCTCACTTATGTCTACAGTTTACCTCCACCTCCTTTGTCCTACAACTACATACAACCAACCACTATGAAAGTACGCATCTCATGTAAGTATATGTACACTCCAGTCACACATCATTCGCAAAGAAAGTTTTTACAAGTCTGTTCAAGACCAAGAAGTTTTTAGATTTCACCAAACTTGTATGAGTGTAGTATGCACATACATACCTACATATAGGTTTAAATGTCTATAGGACGTTAAAGTTGGATATTATGAGCGATCAACGGTAATAGTTGTAGTAATAGTTGTAGTAATGCGTATATTTGTTACCTTCTACAGTGTCACCTATAGGTGCAAACCTACATACGTTCCGATACAACCAAAGAACCAAACCAAGGCAAATAGGAATGGTGAATGGAAAAGAAACGGTGTCTCATGAGGTGACAGCCTGCTCACATTTACAAAGCCTCACTGTCCTCCATTTCACAGGCTAATTAGTCAAAATCGTTTTGTGCGTCGGTGGCTTCAAACAGTGTCTCGCATCGTTGCTAACCATCTCAAGCGCGTTTCGAGCGGATAAAATCCTACAAAGACCAACAGGACACATGAATACGTTTTTCAAAAAAAACATGAATAGGTCGGACTGTGTAAATGGTACTAATTCCAAGGAAAATACTCTCGCTTTATATAATTGATGGCCACAATGTTGCTCAATGTTCGGTGGAAAATGTGCAAAATGCTGCTCGATATGAAACAGATGAAGTGAATGTGAATGTGAGTGTGAGTGCGAGGGTAAGAGTGATGTTGATTGAGACGAGTGAGGTTTAGGCACAAGCGTTCTGCTCTTCCTCTGAAACTGCTCTGATAATTTATTGCCAAGTTTTAAAATAAATTGATTGAGGTTTTCACTAATTGATGTGGATTCCCACATAGGAATCCCGTATTCAAGGGAGACATGTAAAACAAGGAATGTAAAGACGAGAAGGGAGGATGCCGATCGACTCAAACCGTAAGCAAGATTCCTTGAATGATAGAGAGGTTGAGCAGAAATTTGATTAGGAATACCAATACACGATGATAGATAAGCAGGAAATATGTATGGCTATGTATTTGCTTACGTAACATAATTAAAAGGCATTTGACCACAGGGGAATTCGAAGGTGAATCCTGGGCGTTTGAATATAAACAGTTGCTGGAAATTATGCTAATTATCACTAGAGATGACCCTGTTCATGCAATTATAGGCAAATACCGTAATCATAGCCGGCCTTCAAACTTAGCCGGTCTCTTAAGGTATCAGACCAATTATCATCACAATGTATAGTAATTCCATGGTAATAAAGCCTTACCCATTCCACCCCAAACGCTTATAAAATTACACCCTGCAAACTAATGCAATTATGATGCATTTGAGCGAGTTAAGTAACAACTCATCATTTAGAATGTTAATTCAAATTTTATAATTGAATATTAATTTAAATTCAAACAGAAAGGCGTTTAAAATTTAACTACGTGCACTGCAAGAATCGGCGCATCTCGGAGACCAAAAATCTACTAGTTTTTAGTACTATCTTGAACTCAGCTTGGGTGCGCCCTCCCTCAGTACTAAAAACGAGTAGGTTTTCGGCGTTTTCGATGCATTTTTTGTGTTTTAAGATTGTTTGGTTACAGAGTGTAGATGCTATTAAGCTTGCAACTGAAAACAATGAACAGGTTTCAGTTCGAAAAGGCCAAGTCAAATCGAGACAAACCCCGTTTTCCACAAATTACATTGACAATGACAAAGATCAAAATGTATAAGCAATTTCTACCGAACACTTTTTTTAAAAAAAAGTAAAGTTAGCCGGTCCCCAAGATAACCGGGGAGAAAAGTCAAAGTTTGCATTGGTAACTGCATTGGACTATAATTACAAGTTTCACGGTATACCTTTTACTATGTCAGTACAGTACTGGATGCACACGGAGTTACGTTATTGTTATTAGGTTACGACTTTTATGCCAGCAATTACGCCAATGCCAATAACAAACCTGATAGTGTGTCACATGAAACTTACGATTATTATAGAACGGAATGATCATTTGGATTTGGTAATTTGGTATCGGTGTGACCAATAAGATATAATTCAGTGATTGCATTTTTTCTGTGGGTAATAATTTTACTATGTGGTAACACGTGCACGGATTGTAATCACTGAAAGGGAAAAGCAGTTCCCTTTGTACTCGTACATACTACGTCTATTATAACTCTACAGACCCACCACATGCATTTATACCGAAAATGGTTTTTTAATTTGTGTAGCCGTAGGCTTAAATAATACAAATAGAGATAGGAGGATGAGCCAGTGGAAAGTGGATGTGGATATAGTGTCATGTAATATGATTATATAGAGTGGCTATCAACTTAACTAACTAGTGAAACCGTAATGAATGCTAATGAAGTGGGGCTGAGAAAAGATAGTGAGCAGAGAGAGAGAGAGAGAGAGAGAGGAGAGAGAGAGCGAGCGAGAGAAACTCCGTTTGTTTGGGGAGGGCAGGGGGAATCGAATGTGAATGTGACATAATTGTATCTCTTGGAAACACTTTTGCCGTTCATGAAAGCTCATATCCATAACACTAGCGGAGTGACAGAAGAGGGAAGATGAGCAAACTTGGTTGACTGGAATCAAATCAAGACTTCCATCATGAACCTATGCATGCAGTGCACATCAGCTGTCAATGGGTCTATTACTATTCATATTAAAGACCACACGTGGGCTAGTGCTACCGTGGCTATATAGTTGCAGTGGATACGTGAGCATGGCTCGGTCTCGGTCTCTCGGTGTACGTGTGCTTATGTGCATTGATGACGACTTGATGTACATACGTTCAAGTAGAAGCTACCTATGCTGCAGGACGACTACGACTATGACGATCGGAGACGGGACCGCGACTGTCGCTTTAAGTAGCGTTTCGTTCCGTTCCCATTTCGCCTCCGTTTGCATAAGCCGTCCTGTGTGTTAAGTTATCTGTATCTCACCAAACTTAATGTTTGCTTTTCAAAAATGGCATTTTAATAAGGCTGCAGACAAAATGACAAAATAATGATTGGGCGGAAGAGTGGAGATTGGTGAGAATGTCTGCGTACGTGTGAGCCCATCTCGTCTCCTTCACTTTGGTTCGGATCCGACTCTCATCTCCGCTACTTGTTGTGTAACTCTTCCTCATTTAATCCGATTTCCTCTAATCGCCAACAACTGTGCTTTCCCCAAACAAGATAGACCCTAGTTTGTTCAATCAGGGATTCCCACTCTCGACCAAATTGACCAAATTGCCACCCCCATTGAAAGAAACATCGAGACGGACGATGATGATGATCATCATCTTACGTCTATACATCTCGTTTTTCTTCCTCCACTTCTTTTTCTTCGTGCACTTCTTCCAGTCAACCACGTATGGTTTGGTTGGGTCGTCCTGGTTTGGTGTAGAATAGAAATGGGAGAACATCCCGGCCCATCACTTTTCCAAGGCGTTCCCTCGCAGCCTCCTTCAGCCGGTCTCCCAAGACACCCACCATTCCCAGAAAAATGATCACACTCGAAATCAAATCGTTTCTACGAGAGTGAATCGAGCAGGAAATTGGAAACTACACGCTACGCTTATTTTTAACACTATCCTTCACACACGTTATTAATACCCGCTATTATTTATAAGCCCCTTCACACTGGGAATTACACGCTGCTCAAATGTGCCCTCTCATTCATCCCTAGGCCGCCCTCCTATCATTCAACTCACAGCTACAGCTATGTATGCTCGACGCTACCGATCTGCCGAGCCACTGAACTTCACTGTTAGTGTTCCAAGCTACTGCTACGCATTCACATTGCACCGTGAACGGAGACGAGTTGTTATCCAACCGTTCATTGTAATAGAACCGAGCTTGAGCTTTTGTGGGGAACATAAGGTGGCCATGGCCAAACAGACACTGCAATGGCAATTGGAATGGATCGGGAAAATGGACAGATACGCGAGAGAATAGTGTCTGTGTCCAGTCAGCGTGACCCTTCCATAATATCGCCCACAGTTGTGCATTAGAGGACATTCTCATCATCCGCATCGCTTCCTCCATATTCCTCTCCTCCTGCATATTAACTAGTGATGACCTTTCAACCAGCAAGACAGATGATCCTTTCACCATCCTTTACATTTTTCATCCTCGCGTCTACTTACGCAACGAATCGGTGCATAATACAGTCTACAGAATGGAAATCCACATCACCTTCGACATTTGTCCTTGGCTTGGATTTGGAGCTTTTGGATGCGAGTGAATCGACGGATCTTGAATATATCCTCCATTCTCCGTCCAATCACCCGATGCCTCATCATCCTCTTGGTTGGGATAAACAGTAGACGGAGTGGAGAATTTGTCAGATTTTTATCATGTGAGATGCTGCACGGGTTCCTGTGCGTCTCCGGTTCAGCCTCAACGTCTCAACACAGTCGGAGTGAAAAACTGATGGACGAGATGGAAAAGTTGAAATTACTCCGACTGTCTGTCTCTTTCTGTCTGTCTATCTTCCCGTCGCCCGTCTGATCCTTCAGTGAGGAGAAAAAGAAAGAAATGAAAAGAGGAGTTAATCGAATTGAGATGGAGAGTGTATATGTCTCAATTAAATACGTGTGGAATGAATTAGGGTTTGATTTTATAGTATGAAACCAAGTGGAGGAATAATGGAGGGAGTTTGAAGTAAGGCGCAGACGGGATTAGAGACGCTTCCAAGACCTATTCCACGATTACACCACACACAAACCTACATGCATATTGGAATCCGGCGATACGGTGTGCCGTACATAGGTGCCTTCCATCCGCATCCGACATTCAGAGATGAGTCTAAGAGGCAAAGTATTTTTCTAGAGACGCGTGTGAAAAACGAGTTGGAAGATGCGCTATAAGAATTAAAGAGACTGCATTCACTTTGACAAAGGATTTCGTCTTGAGAGCAATACTTTCGGTTGGATCTTCTTAAGAATCTTGAGACAGAAATCGAGTTCTTTCCGGTGATGATGGGTGTCGGAGGGCAACGAGAACGAAGCACGTCAAAGGCATTGCGAGGATGGCAAGTCTTGGAAAGTCGGAGCAGCCGAAGCAGTCACTACTGCACACACTTTGTTGCAGGCAGTAGCCGTGGAATCTCCGTAGTTAGTTAGACGGATAAGTACGTACGTATATCCTCTCGGAATAACAAAGCATTGTATGACCAAGTGTGATGAGCTTTCTTCCATCCGCCATCCACCCAACAGACCTACCCCTGCATCAGCCACCGTCGTACATACGTCCATGTGTCATATAGGGAATGGCGGGCAATGGGAGCCTAATTACCCGGCCCATTAGGTACATTCGAATCAAATGAGAGAATATATATCGGGCAAAGTATTTTTTTGGTCCCCATGCCGAGATAAAGTTCTGTCGAATCGCTCAACCGGAAAATGGAACCATCTCTTCGGTAAAGTCAAGATAGAAAGCCAAGCAAACCTGCGGTTCTCCGGGATCTTCTCTGCTCCGTTTCTGTGTCTGTCTCTTCTGCCCTTACTCTTCCTCTATCCTAGCTATACCGTAAGTCCCCATAGCAACTTCCCTAAGAAACAAAGACTGTAGCGACCGTGGTCGTCGTCGTAGTAGTTGTGATCCAAACAAAACCGATTGCTACCTTAACGCAGGGCATCCTCCAATACTTGCACAGGGTCTATGTATCCCACTACGTGCACAACCTACTTTAAAAGGAGCGATAGGAGAGTGTTGTAGTTGTAGTTGTCCTATACGCTCCCATCCTCTTAAGACCTATCTTTGTCTCTGCCTAAACCTCATTCAAGATAAAGATTTTGGCTCCGACTCAAATTAGTAGAGCAATCAAGGTTTAATTGTCCTTGTAAATGCAGCCTGCTACTTGATAAGATTTACTTCTCTCTTCTTTCTCTCTCTCTCTCTCTCTCCGGGCCTCTGCCTGTACGTGCTTGGTCCGTGCCTATGAGTATATCGGGATACAAACGGGTTCGGCACCGGATCCGAACGCTGTGCAGCTAAAGGTTAAGCGTACACATGTAGAGATAGTCTTAGCCTTAGAACCGTCTCCTAATTCATTAGCTTAAACTGGGCCTCAAGCTCTTTGCCTCCTTTCCTCTTCATTCTTCCACATCCACGCTATCAGTTATCAGTAGCTGATCGTGTGTGAAGCACATGGTTCGAGAGAGGTATGTGGAGGGAGCGAGCGCAGGGATCCACTAGTTGTGTGGCTCGATTCGATGCTGGAAAGTGTCAATGTGTATGTATGTGCAAGTGTGTAGGTATAATGTTCTGTAGAGTATTGACGGGAGAACAAGGACAACACGCATCGATCATCTCTTAAGTACTCCACTCCTACTCGGCGTCGGTATGTTCCATCCATTTGATGATGCAGTGCTGCTGTATTATAAGAGGCATTGTAGCCATGTCACGAGACGGGATGAAGATGAGAGTGGCTGGCTGGCTGGAAGGTGCCTAGAAGCTTCTTTCTGCTTCCTCCTGGAAATCCATTTAAAAAATAGGTGCTAGCTTTCATAGACTTTGGCGATTATGCAAAAAGGGTAAATCTTCATGGGAAAGGAAGCAGACGTGTGAAAAAGCGATGAGCGAGAGGCAGAGAGATGTGGGGAAACGGCGGCTGTGTTACAATCATATACAATCTACACTCACTCTCACATATCCCGTGTATCCTCCTTCCTCCGCTCGTCTCCTTCCAACCATACTCCTCATCGCCTCATCTCCTGTCTCCTCATCTCCTCATCTCCTCCTGCTCCTCGAACGACACAAGAACAAGAAATGCATCGAATGGTGACGATAATATAATATTATAGACTCGGATTGATCTCTGCCTATGAAGAGCTCATATAAAAAATGCATTTCGTCACCAGAATGATTGCCAAGCCAAGTCTAGCCAACCATTTGACGACTCTCAGCTTGAATGTGACGAGTATGACAGTTGCATTAGAGGCAAGACATGAAGACATGAACAGATTGGGAGATTGTGAGATGGGGAAGGGAAAGAAAGTGGATGGAGGAAATGAAGTGGAAGAAGGCAGAGAGCGAGGTACGGCAGGTGCTCGCGGAGGTGCTTCTCCGTCTCACCTTTCCTCCCTCCATCTCTGACTTTCTTCCTGGCTTCGCGTCTCTCTCTCTCTCTCTCTCGCTGCATATGCGGAGCCGTGTAGAGCTTCTCCGGTGGAAAACTGGAAATGTCTACGTATGAGTTGCTGGTGTGTTTGTGTGTGTGCATGTGTTTGTCTCGAGAGATGAGAAGAGCGGAAACAAGGAAAACGACTGCAGGCTAGTCTTCTCACTGGTCCTTATCACGCGAGAAACTCCTCCCAATTCACCACATCATCATTAATTAATGGCCAACCATCTGAGAATATCTAGTGGTAAATTATGAGTGTAGATTAGCTCTCCCCTTCATTCTACGCCCAGCCTCTGTGTCAATTTATCTTTCAAAGATTTAAGCTAATTAAGAGACAATTAAGATGGGAATTTGACGAGGTTCAGAACTAATTAGTGATTCCGTAAATGCTTTTAAAAGCGAGAGCTCTACTCACTGAATTAGTAGAGCATACCAAACCAAAGCCACTCTTGATTTCCTTCCTCAGAGCAGTGCAGTGGGAGCAGACGTAGAAATAGAAGCAGCAGCAGTAGAACTAGAACCAGCATCCGTGGCCCTACAGATAGTAGCCTCTCGTCAGTTCCGTCTCGTCTCTCATTCTCAGTCTATAGACCTCCGTCGCAGCATAGGTACGTGGCTGGGTATAGGAATTCATGTAATCCATTTATAGCCTCGTGCTTTCCACCATCTCTTCCAGATATTTTCTAACCAGTTGAACGTGTGAACACTGAGACTGAGACTGAACTCACTTACAATTAGCCATTTGTACAAGAGCAATCTCTACCAGAAATGTATAAGCTTGACTAGATAGCTTATAGGGTTGTCGTTAGTGGTTCTTTTACAACATCCTCCTTCTACAATATGCAATCATGAACCAGACTTACTCACAGTGGCTATATTGTGTTTACAAGTTTTATTTTCTCCCCGTAAATTCTAGTATCCTTAACTCTATTAACTCAGACACTCAGCCATCGCACTAAATGAATGCATTAAATAGTTCTGCTCCAACACATGATTACCTCTCCCAGTATGTATTTCCTATACACACTCCTCCGTAACCACATTTGTCTCCTGCATAGTGGAGAACGCACAAAGTATCTTCACTCTTATTATGCTGAATAAATGGATGAAAATAGACTTGACGGAGTTAGTCTACAGAAACTCGTACTATAGACAACAATCGCATAAGAAAAGCACATAGAGACACAGACAGAGTGTGGATAAAACAGAACTGATAGTCAGTGGAGGGAATACCTTGCAGGCCTAACATGCATTTTCAATTGGTAGATTTTGGACGTGAGATTGTCGATGGAATCGAAAGAGACTGGAAAAAATGGCCAGATAACCTCAAGCTCATGTACACTCTCTGAAATCTCCAAATCTCTTGCGCATCTTTTAGCTAAGCTCTACAATTCAGGATTAATTTTTTCGTGAAATGTGAAAGAGATGAGAATGGAATGAGAATGAAGTGCGTTTAAAATTGGTTTAAGACGATTTGCAAAACTCGTCTTCGAGATAATTAAAAAAACTCATTTCGAGATGAGTTTTGCCAAATAATTTTACAGCCAATTTGAAGCGCATCATCTCTTACTCATCTGTGTCACATCTAGTCAAGGAAAAAGTTAGTTTTGAATTGTATACTTCTTTGTGCTTGATAGTTAGATTTGGGAGAGTGTACCAAAGTACGTGTCTGTTTGTGTGTGTGTCTATATTTTGATCGGCAGAAAGTGAGAACACGGAGAAAATGCTTGTGGAAGTGGGTGTGCAGGGTTTCATTGTGAATTGAGAGCAATCTACAATTGATGGACAGAGTTTTAGTCGACAAGCCGTGTAGGGGTGAAGATGTAGGTGTGGGTGTACGTGTGCTGGTAGAAAGATGGGGATAGCTACGCACAGGAGATAGGGGCGAAAGAATGAGACAGAGATAACTAGAGGAGTAGTTAAGGGAAAGGGTCAAAAATCAGTGGCAATGTTTCATACAAGAAGAATTGGTGGCCAGAGCCATCCAGATCTGCTCACGGTTTTCCATCTCGCCTAGCACATGATCTGATCTAATGTTGTATGCATGTATGGGTTTTAGTGGAGACTCCCTAAAGTGAGTGTATGGCCGGGAGTTTTTATGTGATACTTTGACTAAATTTTCCCTACTTCTCACTTGGGAGTTTCTCTCCATATCTCGGGTTTTCTTTTTCATCTAATATTCATCACCAGAGATATAGCGAACTGCTAAGTTTTTCATAGCTTGGATGGAATTTTAAATAAATTGTGGGAGAAAATCTAATGACTGTGGGGAAAAAGAACACACCAGCAAAATTTCATGCTTCTCTTGCGTCTCATACGCTCAAATCTTTTGCAAAATTTATCTTTACTCTATCAACTAAGATGAACATCTCAAAACTCAACTACCTCACAACAAAGTCTTTGCTGGCTTCTCTGGTAGTCTTCTCTTTCTTTTTTCCGGTCCCTCGTCTCGCTTCCTTCCTTCCCATTTACCTTATTCCACCGCTTTTAATATACGGCCATGTCCCATCTTCCTCTATAGTCCTTTACAGACTTTACACGCATTGAATTTACCTTCAAGAATATTCTAATATCATTATTATCCTGATGTAGGGGCGCACTGTGTGTACTCTCACACTGTTTACTGCATATACGATTCTCAAATCCCTCCTACTCATATTTCCTCCACTAACTATGCTTAATAACGGAATACCTACCTTTACTTAACGGCTCATACTAGAGAGCTAAATAAACTAGAGACTCATATCCCACCACATTAATTTTTTCCCATATACCATCACCATCCTCACTGACACTTAAAATTTACCTACCAGCTTCCCTTCCATTCCCTTATCTCAACTCAGGTCGTTTTCTCATCCTTTAATTATTTTCTTCTCTTACTTTCCCTCGAATAGAAGAGCCACGAGCGTCCGCAAACCCGTTCCTTTCTTGTGCTCATTTTTATTTCTTAATAACTTAAATATTCTGGAGAAAGATTCGCAAGGATAATAGTTGTTGGTTTTTATTATGCTTCGTCTTCTCCCATGGTATGCAAAATCCACTGTTCTCCAAAACAAACAATTCACTCTTTAAGCTTTTCATTGCACACGATAATCTACTTTCAGGCTTGTCTCACATTTACCACTTACACACCCATGAATGTGTAATGGTCCACAAATTCCTAGCAACAGCGAATCTTGCTTACTTTCTCGGAATTTAAATTAAAATTTTCATCAAAAAAACTAAATTCCATTTCTTAAACCTCCATGTTGGGAATGTGTGTTTGTTGTCATTTAAATATCCTAAACGAAATTCTAATTCCTTGAGAGTATTTCGTGTTTCCGCTTCCCCATATTTCTGCGATACTTGGTCATGCATATCATATACTCCTGTATGTTTCGTTATGTATATACCGTAAAACTTCTAATATGAGTCCCGACTATCATTGTAAACATTTGTTTTCTCTTCTCCCTGATCCCTATCCTCGAGCATAGGATTTGATCCGACTATACAAGGAGGCATGCAATATTTAGATGCCGGATCTTAATACAAGTTTTACGGTATACGACTTTGATACCATGAATGCAGCTATGTATTCATTCGATACAAATTGCCACATGAGCTTCGGAGTCCTTTTTCGAGAATGGATATCACGACATTATTCTGCTGTATGGTGCACATTTTAAATGCAAAGGGAAGTAGAACTTCGTAAGCGCAAACCTTACCTGTTTACCTAATTTAAAATGATGACTTTAATTGTTATGACAAGTACTTATACGACTACCGCCCACCCTTTGCGACTTGATAATTCCATGAATCGATATTAGTGATCAAATATGATGCTGTGAATCAAATGTAAACAAGAACAAGAAATACCGCTAATGCGCTTGTTGCGTATTTATTTAATTAGATAAAAGTTCATTACACAATGAACAGTAATTCTTGACCTCAACAAAACGAGCTCCAGCTCCAGTACAAACAGACATTACTTCATACGAAGTCGAATCTACGGCTACATAATATACCTACTCCTACAACTAGCTACATCATTACAAACGTTCACGTCAAACGCTTACAAATGGATAATACAGAAAATAATATTTGTGTATGATTATATTTGTAGTGTGACTTGCAAAAAACAAAGATACTGGTGACTCGTTCATCAGGTGTAGATGAACCTCAGTTTCAAAATATCATGTTATGACTTCGTCTTCAACTGAAGTACGCATCAATTCTAATAGGCAGCCAACTGCTCCAAAGTAACCCTGCGTACACATTGAACAAATTACAATTAGATACAGTTCGTTTAACACTTCAATCAATATTCAATTCATATCATCTAATGAGACTGCCAAATTGTGACAAGACCAACACACTTGTACCAATAAACTTTACCAGAAAGATTCACAGCAATGTCAATTACAGGTTCTGTTTCAATTCTATCAATCCAGTTGCAGTTAATTAAACCCACGATTTAGTTCAGTGCCAGACCAGATTCTAGTACACGACGTCAATATATCCTTCAATCTTACAACTTGAAAAAACTGACTACCGCTTTGAAGAAGATGCTTTAAATATTTGAAGATAAAATAAAACGTAAAATTTCGAAAGAAGACTAATAGTAATCTGTGTTCTTCTAACTGATAAATGACGTGATAGAAATACTACAAACTCTGCTGGGCGGACACTAAACTGTCCCTGCACTCCAGATGCCAAAACTCTTCTGACCAAATTATTTTGACTTTACTGAATTAAGTCACTACTGTCATCTGTTCACATTTTCCCGTCCGGTTACCGGTAAGTAATTATAATTAATTAACCAAGACTATACATTATAATACTATAATTACGTTGTTCTAGTGATTACATGTAATTATAGCGGTTTCTTAGAAACAGCTTCATGCCGTGTTGTTGTTGTAGAGTTAAAGAAGTTGGGGCTTCTTCCGTTTAATCTCAGTCTCGGCCTTATTGACCTGTTCGGTCTGACCTGTTCAATTGTATATTATAGTTTGCGTTGTTAGTCATGTATTCAGGTGTATTTTGTATTGTTACTGCATTATACATAACTGGTGCTGAACCTGCGACCCTACGGTAATTATTAGTGCGTAGTTTATACCTGGTTCGTTTTAATATGGGATGCCGAAACATAAAGGAAATGCAGAAGTACTTCCAATCTCTAATTCAGAAAAACCCGACAATATATATAAATTGCGCGGCTAAAGTACGCTATTTAACTTGATATCGTACCCCAAACCCCAAATCAGTGTGTGCAAATAAACATTCATATTTGTTAACAGCAAAAGTTTACGGGAGAAGCTGCATCGGTGCAACAAACATGTCGATACATAATTATTCTCTGCACAATGTAAAAATTAAATAATCTTTAAATAGAAAAAAGAAATCTAAAACGCCAAAAGCCTAGTAGGATTTGGTATAATCTTGAACATAGTATGAGTGAATCCGAAGTACATCTTACATGCATTAAAAACACATATTTAACTGAACGATGCACTTTAGATTCACTTTTAACTAGTTGCAGATGCATACATGCATTTGTAATGAATTTAAGATGCACTGCAGATGCGCTCAAGCTAAGTTCAAGAATATATACTAAAACCTAAAACAGTAGGTTTTTGGCCTACAAGATGTACTACTTTTTACGGTGTAGTATTAGGTAATTAGTATTTTTATCAACCTTTTGAGATCGACCTATTGAGATTCCAAACTAGAGATTTGTGATTTCTATTTAAGGCAACTAACCCTTACTTTTTATCCACAACGGCAACCAGGACCAGGACATCAGAATTATTTTTTTGTACCTACCTTTTCCCAATATCAATATCAATACACAAACTCGGGCTCGTAGGCCCAGCCAACAGACAAGATAAATGCATTGCACTCCAATTTGATTTCCAACCTGCTACATCTTCCGAGTCAATCTGCAACCCGTTCGAGCTACGAAACCAAACTTGGCCTTCGGATGCGTCAGGCGATTCTTCTATGAAACGATACATTTTCGGCCGTTTTTGTTCATTGGTATGAGCACTGTGAGCTCTAACGACTGGCTATGAGTGAGCACACTTCATTTAAAACTAATTTCACGTATTTGATTATTTTAAACTACTATTTTAAAGAAGTGATCAAAGTACACCGTAAACATTATTTCATCCAAAAGACATCTTTAAGCCCAAAATCTTAATCACAGATTCGTGATCCTAAGCGCTATAAAATATACATCTATTATACGCCTGAATTCCGTTCAAAAAGACATCTGATAAACACTAAACAATCTGTTATATATGCTGAGATGTAAATTAGATGTAAATTATGTAATACAATGTTTAAGAGTTACATATTACTTAGAGGTGATCATTGTTAAAGTTAATAGAATCAGGAATTTCGCATGGAATTTCATTTTGGCTCCAATTTTACTAACTCGAATCGTCTTTTCTCAACGCTAATGGAACTAAGCAAATGGGAACGCTTTTAGCTAGATACTTGTTAAAAACTTAAATCCGGTAAATGGTAGCAATAAAACATCATGCCCTACGTACTGAGGGGAATGCGATATAAACTTCGAAATTGTTTTCATTAAATAATTTCAGGAAGTGTTTTGAGGATTTAACTTTTACAATAATTACTAACTTGGTACGTTGTACGTAAACCTCTAACTCGGTGTTATGTTAAACTGGAGTACGATATTGACCGGGCATTTCATTAGATTTTACAATCAAATCGTTCCACGTATCGAATTATATTCGATTCTACAAACCGGCTTCTACAAAGGATCCTTGTGTAGCACATATAAAAACGTTACGTTTACACATGAGACGGAGTTGTTCGTTGAGATTTTGCTGTTAGCAATACGTTTTAAAATTTAATCCTTACAATATATGAATGTGAAGTTATTCATTTGTGCAAACTGACGCGGGATCATGTTGGGTTCTAAAAGTCCGGGTACGACATGAGGCAGAGAGTGTACGAGCCAAAAATTACTCTTCAAACAGCCAGTTTCAATATCCTGCAAATGACCTAAACATGTACGGAGAGGGAAATAATTGTTGCTTTGCGAAATTAACGACCAAGTAGCGACAACCTAACTTATGTAAGACTATGCGACAAAAATTGAGTAAGTTAGTTCGAAGCTAGTTAAAATTTGTGGAAAAATTAATGAGTTGACAGCCAACACCATTTGACAATAATTAATAAGAATAAGCAATCATTCAAAAGCTTTTCCACGCATGAGCATTGCCCAAGAAGTATTCAAACATAATAAAACCCAAGACTTAAAGGAAAATTTTGGCATTCATAATTTAATGGCATTTTAATATGTATTGTACTGTTTGCTGAGTCATTCCGACTAAATTGCTAATGAGTAATAACAGTGACTATTAAAATTTATTCTTTTCTCACAAATCAGATGTAATGGTATGTCCATGATAGAACAGTGTCTACATTATGCTTATAATAGGGCTGCATAAAATGAGAGCAATAAAACAAGTCAAACCCGGTTGTCGCTAAATACTGCATAAATTCCACGGTCTTTCAAATATTTAGAGGTAAGTATCGTATAATAAAAACTTTAATATGATGCATTCACGTTTAATTACGTAAAAGTAAAAACTAAGCGCATTTATTCACTACATGTTGTACATCCAAGAAAAAGGAGATACATAATACAGATTTAGTTCCCTCAGATGACAAATACAATATAATCAACGCTTACTAAGAGAATCACCCGCTGCTCACAACATTTTGTGCAAACACTAAGAGTACCAAAAATCTGAGATACTTTTGGAAATTTTTAAGTAACTTTCAAATAAGATACTCAACAATTGGTCAGTTCTTAGATACATAGGTATAAGGTATAAAAAAAACTAGATGCAGCATGCAGCGGTTAATCATAGCAAAATCCTTAAACTTAGAACTTACCTCATGTTGCAAAAATAAAGCTTTAAGAGACCCTCCGGACCAATATTCCATGGCGTATGCCAATAGCTTCATCGAAATTGTGTTGACTCTTAGAAAATTACCGACAAATACAACCTAAAATAAAAAAAATGCATTACCTCCACATGACATTCAAAACTGGTGCAATGGTTGTATCCTACACTACGGAAAGAAATATGATGCTCAATATCTACTAGATTAAATAATAATCCATGTAAAGAGTGCAGTATGCTAATTCAATATTACGCGTTCGATCCTTTCTGTCAACGCACACATACGAGTAATAGATCCAATATTATTTGTGATAGTAACCAATGTTGCTTTCGCCAGGTCCTCTTTGGAAACGGATTCTCTGCGGTCTTGTGAACTCATTTGTCCAAAGCTATAAAAATCAGCAAAAAGTATTTAATTAGTTGAGGATTTCAGAGAGGAAAATTCAGAATATTTTCATACTGCCGCAGGAAACAGCATTCTGAGTATAATATTGTATAGTGACTGGTAATAAATGTAGACTAATAATTTGCCTTTTTATTAATTTACCTGGAGGCGACGAGATCACCGTTCAAACCAAATTTTGCATAATCTCCGCCATAAATATCCTTCACCAATTTGTCTACCTTGGTACTATCCCCCTCAGCTGCTAATCGGATGGCCTCTTCAAAGCTATTGCACCCAGTCAAAAGACAACACAATCCAAGGAACGTCCCTCCACCTAAGCTAAATTAAGAAAATAATCCTAATCAAACTATTAGAGCGTACCATATAATATCTAGAAACATCTAAAAAACGTATTTTATTGAAAATTTAATTTATAGGTTTTTTCCGTGAGATATGTAGATACCTAGTGCCAGTAACTCGGCGGAATTTTCCAGGACCCGTAACTACAAGGATGCTGACACCAGACCCCACATTTGCAACCTAATTAAAATGTCATCATAATGTTAGTTAACGTATGCAGGACGGTATGTTAACGATTAAGGAAAACATAAAACACATGGTTAACATTACAAGCGCATAAGCACAATATTATAATCGAGAAGCTGAACAGAGACCATCAACACTCGTTTAACGTTTGCTTTTCAAAGTGGTAAATGATTACAAATTAAACAAACACTTAATAATTCCGATGGATAAATGTTGCATGATTATGCAACTCTTACCATGAATGGGTAGGGATTGCTGAAATCGAACGTCACTTTACAGCATTTTTCATCATCTTTAGGATTTTCCCAATAATAGCATTCCGTTTGGTTGTATGCGTCAATGAATTCTATCCCTCGTAATAAGGAGTCCAATTCATCGAACTTGTGTAACTTCATATTCACCTCCTAATATGAATAAAAGCATACAAATTCAGAGTTTACATCCATTTTTTCCAATGGAATTATGTAATACGAATACGATGTAGAAACAATCCTTCAATAAACCTCTAACTAAATGAGACAACGAAATAAGGCAAAATAAAAGTACAGGAAATTATATATGACTGGAGTGGAATGAAGAAAATTGCTTACACATCTATGACGAAACAATGAATAAAAGCATTTCTCACAAGATTGCAGTATTATGGCCGGGATTCGAATCAGGGAATATCTTTACTTAACTCTGAATCCTAAATGATCTAGGCCTATAATTTAAATCGTTTTTAAAAATAAATTTTTGGCTAACGCCAGACCACAGTGCGGTCTCACAGATATGCTTAAATGCAACTATATATACCTAACAATATTAGGGGTTCTCATTTCCACTTAACAACAATTTTAATTGTTTTACTAATTTTCGTTAAAACAAAAAATTAGAGGGAATTTATTCCAAAACATCATAACGTATAAAAATCCCAGAATGTTTTGAATTTGGTATTTTGAACAATTTTCAAGAAAAATGTACAATTCCAGAAATTTTTTTATAGCTATAACAAAAAAGTTGTAGATTTTAAACTTTTTGTAATGAGAAAACGAGAGCCTTGACTGTTTGTGAAACAAAAGGGATAAAATATACAAAGACGGAAGAAGAAACTAATTTTTTTCAGTGATGCTATCACTTGTACAACTCGAATGCTTACCTCAATGAACTGATGTTCAAACTTGTAAGCACCTCCACCGGTTGCACACACAGTACTAGCCAATGTAGCCATTCCTTTTGATTTTGCCAATTCTAAGAAATTCATCATTTTCGATGTTGGAAAACGAATAAAATGCAAAATTCCTTTACGACCTCCAATAACAACCCCGTTCATCTACAAAGGAAAATTTACAATTTATTCTTATTTTGAATTATAATTTGCACCAAACTCGATCTTGTAGAAAATGTGTACTAATTTAACTTACCTGAAGATGTATGTCCCGATGACCAGTATTCCCGTATGCTGAATTGTTTGTAAGGTAACGTCGAATATTCTTTAATGTTTCCACTTCCAAAATTTCTTCATCCGGAGGTATATCAATTGGTTCAAAATACACTAACTTTGTTAAGGTACCCCCAATGTCCATGCCAAACCATGGCATCGCTGCATCAATTATTACAGACATGTGATTATAACAAATATTTGTTTCGCTAACTGAGGGTGACTAAAATGAAACCACTGAATTAAAACATCTCTTACGGGGCACTTCGGTGATATTCTTGGAATGTTCTATGGGTCTTTGTGTTACATCGTGAGGTTCATTTAAGGACATGTTAGCAAGCAACGGAGCCCGTCCGTTCAAGGCCACAACTAGAATCAGATTAACGACGCTGTCCACACTAGGCGTTAATCAACATCCTTCGTTCCACTCGTCAATACAGCGATAATAACTGCAATTCCAAAAGCCAACCATCAAGAACAATCTACATATTTTAAATGGAGTTTTATCTATAGAATGAACAGATCGTAGTAATTTGTTATTCGCGCAATGGGACAACCTAGATATTTGAATCAACTGATTATTCAACCATGTCAGGCCATGCCCATCAGGAAACGCAATCAAGGGCTTTCAGAATATACAAATAAACTTATCAAGGTCAGAGACTCGTATGTAATACACTCGACTCCTACAGCTGTACACATCACATGTTACAACAATTATGATAAGGGTTCGAATGAGGGTATCTATCATAAGAGCCAAATTCGTTTGTTTTTGTTCAACAAGCAAAACTAATAGATCAAAGCCTCTATCGAAGATGCATGATCAGCAAGATTTATGTATATAAGAAAGATGCTAGACAGTAAAAAATAACAACAAAAAATCCAAGTAACGAGATAAAGTAATTCAACGATTAGGTATACAGCGAGAGCGCCTAATTGTGGTCGTGTCCCTAAATGTAGCCACCCCCTTAATTTTGAAGAAGGAAACTCGACAAAAATCAGAGTTTCTATTTTTAGTAAAATACGTACACAATAATGAATGAGCTATCTGTACAGTACAAGTTATACTTCAATATTTTAAAAATTCACATCTTTGAAATTATGGATGGGGGTGGCCACATTATGGCACCAGCCACAATTAAGCACCATCACACAATATATAATTACACATAAGTCCTGTCAAGCAGGAAATTCAGGATGAAACAGGAAATACATTTTTCATTGTGGAAAGCTATAATTATAACCTCAATGCCTGCGTGTTGTAAAACCTAAATTTGGAGGAGAATCAGGTAAAATCAGGAAATGCGGGTCAAATCAAGAAATTTCAGGAAACTTCGGACACATAAATTTCAGGCTAGTTTACAAATTATGTAAGATTTACAACAGTAATTCCTCAAAAAATTAAAAAATTGCAAAGCAGAAAGCTCGTTCATACAAAACCGATTTTTAATAATTCTGAAATACTGTAATTCAGAAACAAAATCCGGGAAAGTCCAAATCCGAAAGTTTCAAGAAATACCAGAAAATCTGACCCTGAAAAACAGGAATTATTAGGAAATTCAAAGTGGCTAAAATAGGAAATTGCGATTCACAAAATCAGGAAATGTGACAGACCCTTCCCATTACCCAAGTAGGAGAACAATCCGTGGGAATTCATAATTGCCGCAGGAATTTTTGTCTCCAATAGAACTGTGGAGTGTGTAGTGTAAACTGCTCTTCATTCATCTCGGACGGTATTTGTGAAGGGAGTTTAACTTTTCCTCTCTACGACGCCGAGTAGTTTCTTGAGTAGTACTGAACTGGATGTGGGATGATAGGTTGTTGTGACTCAGGTGAGTCTTTATTTGAAAGAAAGAAACTTGTGAGGACTGAATATTGGGTATTTTCGGATCATTCGGAAGAGAGAGCGAAGATTCTTCGCCGAAGAAGAAGAAAGAGGAGAAATTTCGCTTTGAAATAAAAACAATTTGCTTGTGAATTTCACATTCTACACAGAGGAGTTTAATTCACGATGGATGCAGCATCTAAAGCTTTTCCAGGCTTAAAAAGTGTCTACGACGAATGTCATCGATTATATCCCACACAACATGACCCTCTGCAGGCTACAACACTGCACAAATTTTGGTGAGCAAACGAATATCATGTTTTACACGCTTTATTATTTGACTGCTGCTCTTCTTGTACTGTACTATCACTATCAACTATTGCAGTTGACCGTTGACTGTGCACCAACCCTAGGTAAATTGTAAATTGACCTTAATGCTCAGTATTGCTCAGTCGGTGGTAGATGGTTCATCACTTTATTCGAAATTCATTATTATCCAGCCAGCAACGAATATTATTTGTTGCTTATTAACCAAATTGGTGACGGTAATTTTTGTCTGAGCATGTTTGAAATGGTGCAAGAATAATTACCAGCCTTTGTTTCTTTAACAGTCAACAGTGGCTATCAGTCATCAGGTTAAATAAAATACGCGATGAATGTCATCCAAGATAGACATCCAAGATGATCCAAGTTTATTCGTACATGTGCATTCATTGAATTTTGTTTTAATAAATGTTTTTAGGCAAGGTGGGCCTGATCCTTTGGACTACATTAGCATGTACAAAAACCCGGGCGACCCCGAACTCCATGTACCTCCTCACTGGCATTATGTTAGGTGCGAATAATCAAATTCGAAAACTTTTTTTATTTTTTATTCAACGCTACTCTGGAAGCCAAGATGCTTCTTTGTTGTCTTACACTGTACACCATACTTCTATATAATCATTTTCGCATATGATAGTAACTGTAATCACGTGTCAGTAGTTCGGTGCTCACAATCTTATACAACTTATACTTATGATGTAGGTACTATGTTTGTAAATATGTGCTCCGGTGTTTTATCAGTTGTTATATTATAATACTGAAATGGTTTAAATTAGTTATGGCCTCTCCGACCTTCATGGGGATAATCGTCTACATACTAGGAATCTCGTTGAAAAAGGAAAATCAGGTTTTGGATTCGAGCTTACCTTCAGATTGAAGAGAGAGCCTGATGAAAGTTATCCACCAGTTTGGCCTGCGAAGTTGATGCAACAGTTAGCGAAATATGTCTTTACCAGTGGTAAGTGCTATTTTTGAGTTTTTATTTTGTGAAATGAAAATTGAACCTATGTCATAGGTTCTTTACTTCCATAGGATTACTTTCATTTCAAATTGGAGTCTGTAATTGTAACCCTGACTAATTTACATACATTTAAAAATGTACAAGCAACAATTTGTTCGTAATTCGCTGTTTGGTCAGCTATCAGATTTGTAAAACGGGCATGTTATTGTCAAGCAGTTAATAGATTAACCTGAATTAATTTCTTTAGGAAATCCTCTGTGGCACGGTGATCATGTGTCGTGGCATAGTTCGTTGGATAACGCAGAATCGAGAATCACTCACATGCTTATGAATGGAGATCCACAGTTATTGCCTATACAAACACCATTCGGTCTCGTTGAATTCGTTCAAATCGTGGGAATAACTAACGAAGAGTTGGAAGCAGTGCAGCAGTGGAACGGCCCTTCATTCCTTGCATTGATGCGCCGTTATTCACAGTACGAAAATTAGATCTTTTGACTGTGTTTTGGCTGTTTAAATAATAACATGGTTGACAACTCGTTGTAATGTATTTTGAATGTAGATGTGGAGGCGAGTACTTAGTGACAGATATGAGAAGGGGGGAAACGCTTTTTGAACTTGATGAAGGAATTCGAGAAGAAGTTGCACAAGGGATCGATAAGGATGGCTCAAATCTTAGTGGTGTATCTGCGAAATGCAGTTGGTTAGATAATGCTTGGCAGTTTTACACCCCGGATGATTTACAATATTTATCGTGAGTTCCAAATATGTTTCATAATTCCTTCTACGTGGAATTAAAGTGATTAAATTTGTAACGATCATCCTCTGTTGATTATTCATTTGATTATTTTCTTGTGTTGTAGACCAACTCAAAGAGAAAACATTTTCAGGCATCAAGGGTGGGAAGGTAATTCTAAAGATGCGGAAAGCTATCCTTCCACATCCAATGATGACAATGATAATGACGGCTACGGACATTCTTGTTCAGGCAATGATGAAAATGGTCCACGAAATACGCCCACTTCGCGAAGACGACAAACAGCAAGCGTTAGGCTTAGTGCCAGTGATAGTATTATAGAAGACATTACTAACCAGCAAAATAATAATGGATTGAGATCATCAATGAACGACGAAATGAGAATGAGCTGTGAGAGCAACCATTCAAATCATTCTCATCATGTTCAGCCGATTTTCGGAGAGATTGAAGAACCACTCACTACTTTCGATAACATTCATTTATATTTAAACCTTGAAGCAAGCATGATTATTCCATTGGCTTTGAAGTAAGTGGTTGTAATTTAATCGAGCACTAAGCCATATGAGTATTATTGTGCTTACAGCATTTAGCAAAACAATGTTTTAATTGCAGAGGAAGACTTCGCCACGGCCGACATTTTACTTTTAAGAGTGCCCAGGCAAATATGGCAGTAACGCTTGTTGCCCCTCAGGTCAGAGGGTCTTTTGCGTGTGCTGAATTTCCATATCGAGCTCGAGGTTGTTGGCTTCATATTTACATGCCGGATGAACTCATAGATGACATCTTAAAGGATTTCGATACTCTCATGACAATTGAAGCAGTAAGTATACCTTCTCTGTATGTACTAATTTCGATATACCTAATTTTTTCCTAATGGCATAGAATTTAACCTAACAATGTGTTTATTTTTTTCAGCTGGCTTTACCCAAAACCTTAGTGTGGCCACAGTGGCACTTTGCTCTCACAATCGGGTTTTAGTTGCGTAACGTTTTATATACTTGTTCGTGTTTCCAGATATTTTGATATTTTAACCGCAGAATTGTTATTAAACTTATGGAATTATGTAAATCTTGAATTACATTACAGTATTATTCTACTCTATAGACGAAACAAGAGACAATAGACTTAAAAATGACGTATTATATAGTTACATAATAGTTTTGATACCTTTCCTGTTGAAGTTGTATTCTCTTTGGGAGCGTCGATATGATATGCAAACCGCATACTTAAATAGAAACTTCTGTTGTACAGGTTGTGCAGGTATCTATACTACCTATTGTTAAACATTATGTTATGATCGCAAATCGTGTCTTATTCAAACATTTGCTAATGTTCGTAATCAAACTAAATGTGTTATGGAGTGCATCTCAAATCTGTAGTTCTAGAGTCGTGAAGAGTAGCATAATGGAAATTATGAATGGTATAAAATAGCCTTCTGACACTACACATTAATTATGAATGTATAGAAATTAATTTATTTGTTAGATGAAATACGTAAGTATGTTCTCAAATGAATTTATAATAATAGGCTACAAATGTACGTTATCTATGACATTACAAATATTCTGTTTTATATATTATGTATGGAAAAGTATTATACATATACCATCCTTTTTCACATATATTTTCCTGGATCGTGTTACCGTGTATTTACCACGAAATAACAGAATATATATATTATTCTAATCTCAAATCGAATTCCATTTTATTTTCGAAAGTGCAATCCATACGTGTGTGTGATTCCAGTAGTAGAAATATTTGCTCTTATTATGTACTTTGACCCAGAGGTACACCACGCTTTGGAATGTATGGAATAGTCCGGGGAACCATCCTACACGAAATCAAAGAAATTCAATCATTTAGCATGACACGGAATTTCACTTTTAAATTATCAAAATCATATCGATAGTAATCACTTGGACGCAATGAAGTGATGTAGCTAATAATAAAATTAAGTAATAAATGTCAAACTCACTGAATACAGTCGA
>JAAXYX010000022.1:0-118522 GCA_036851915.1 Ptenothrix huangshanensis | reverse complement strand
TATATATCGTCGTTGAAGGTGCAAAAGTTAACATCCTCTCAGAAATCCCATAACGTTACGAAAAAGATGTTAAGTTTTGCACCTTCAACGACGATATATACTTTATGTTGTCCAGAAATGGAATAATTCTGTAATATCTACCACAAGCATAAATTTTAATCTCTGGCCCAGTTTCAACACATTTAGCATTTGGAGTTTGGAGTTCATAATATCAATTTTGCACCCGTTTGTCCGCTTGCTACGGGAGCATTTTGATCGTTTTTGAGGAGGCATATTAACAATTAATACTGCTGCTTAACAAATGCGTTATACCTTCTAATTGGGGTATGCATGTTTTACGCCGCGTAATTCAAATTCTACAGTTCTTCGAAATTTCGTAGTTGCTGAAGTTATTTTTTGTTGTAATTATGTATGATAGCGTCTTTACTTCGTGTACTCTGTTAGGCAGTTATTTTCCGTTTGCTTTTTAATTATGAGAGTCATCAATCGAATTTAAATGCAATTTAAAAAAACAGTACGTTATCGTTAAAAGTCCCGTTGGTCAGGTTTGATTCTCAAGCACTTATGCTAATGAAATGTATGCAAAAACTCAATGTGACATCAAACATATGTTTTATAAAACATTGTATCATGTGCTCGTTTCTGAAGACAAACGTTCTGTAATAATTGGATTGATGTAAAACTGACTGTGTTTAAAAGATTTCATGTGTATTGTTTTATTTATAATTAATTCATTCAGTCGTCTCATGGCATTGCAAAGAATGGGAATCGTTACTAACTACGAAGCCATAAGGTCCTTTACTGTTGCGGTTGTTGGCGTTGGAGGTGTGGGATCCGTTACTGCGGAGATGCTCACACGTTGTGGAATTGGAAAGGTAAAGTGCAAATGTTGTAATAATTAATGTAGATTGCTTTATTGTTTGTGGGTAAACTCTAAAGTACTAATGTTCTGTATTTTTTAATTTGCAGCTAATTCTGTTTGACTACGACACCGTTGAGTTGGCAAATATGAATCGGCTGTTTTTCCAACCCCATCAGTCCGGTCTGTCGAAAGTTAAAGCTGCAAGTGATACTCTGAAATTCATAAATCCAGATGTGCAATTTGAAGTTCATAACATGAATATAACTACGTTGGATAACTTTGACAAATTCATCGAAAGATTGAAATTCGGGTCATTGCGTAATGAAAGAGTTGATTTGGTGCTATCGTGTGTGGATAATTTTGAGGCAAGAATGGCCATCAACACTGCGTGCAATGAACTTCAAATGAATTGGTTTGAAAGTGGGGTGTCCGAAAATGCAGTTAGTGGGCACATTCAATTTATTCTACCTGGTGAAAGTGCATGCTTTGCGGTAAGTTTACTTTTTGTATTTATTATATGTATTTTATTTTGTACGTACGCATTTCTAAAAGGATCACAAAACAATATTAAAGAAAACATTTGGTATTGTGTAGTGTGCCCCACCATTAATCGTTGCAACTGGTATTGACGAAAAAACACTTAAAAGAGATGGAGTTTGTGCTGCAAGTTTACCAACAACAATGGGAATCGTAGCTGGTTTCCTTGTTCAAAATACGTTAAAGTAAGGCCAATTTTGCTATCAAGAAGTAAAGTAATCATTTATTCACAACTTATATTACAATAATAGCAGATTTTTTACAAGTATTATTTCATCATAAATCTTAAAATCTGACTTGTATATAGTGGTATAGTGGATGTTTGCGGTGTGAATTTGATTGATAGTATTAAATATGTCCTTTGTAAAGTAATACTTCTAAAATTAATATTCATTTGTATTTGTAGGTTCTTGCTAGGTTTTGGAACTGTCTCAAAGTACCTGGGTTACAATGCTATGCAAGATTTCTTTCCAACTATGAGTTTAAAACCAAATCCTGCTTGTGATGATAGCAAGTGTCAAAAGAATCAGGAGATCTACAAAGCGAAACTCTTAGCCAATCCAAAGCAAGCTGAAGCTGAAGAAGAAGAAGTAGCTGTTGTCCACGAGGAGGAATGGGGAATTGAGCTCGTAAGTGAGAGTGTCGACGTGAAAGAAAATAAAACTGTTGCCGAGGGGCTTGAACTGGCCTACACCCTTCCAGATATTCAGCAAGAAGCAGAAGAAACGGTCGTTGACGACAATGTATCAATTGAGGAATTAATGGCCGCTATGAAATCCATGAAATGATCGTTGATGTGATTCCATTCCTTTTTTGTTTTTTATTTCGGAAGCAAGTTATAAAATTTAAAATCCATTGCAAGTAGGGTACTAACCCTAAAATATCTGCCTTCCATGTCGCGATTGAGGTTTATTAAATTTTAATAATTATTTTAATTTGCAATTACATCCCCTTAGGCTGAAGCCTTTTGTAATATCTGTTTATTTCTTGGATAAGTTGATAAAAATGTATAAAATCGTTTCCATTATTTATACAGTATACAAATTAATGGTGCTACTTTATTTACATGCGGTCTTTCAATTCCCACTCGTGTAATAAGAGTGATTTCAAGTTTGTTCTATTTAAGTTGGCTGATGCATATCTTTTATTGTGGAGTTTCATCGGGAATAATTGTAATATTTTGCAAAGCTGCATAGTTTCACTGCTGTAAATCTTTGACACTGTCTCAAGGTTTCTTATCACTACAGAAAAATATCACATTGTTGTTACGATCCTGGTCTGAATCGCTTTCATTCCCGCAAGTTCCGTTGTCGCGCACAGCTTTTCCTGGATACATTCTGTCAAAGCAACTGAGGCTGCTAGTGTAAAAGTCGATTGGGGGGCCAATGGCAATTAGATATTGCTGGGACATGATGGGATGACAGTCCTTCCCGTAGTAGTTCTCAACTAAAAGATTTGTATAAATCATTCGTAACTAGGAGAGATGTAATTAATACCTAAATCCTTATTTATGGTAGCGAATTTATTTAAAGATAAAATAATAAGTTGATTCAATCAAAGGGACTTAAGCTGTCAGTTATACTTACTCTATGATTTTACTTCCACATAAAACTGTATATTATATTGTTTTAAGGAAAGTAATTGGAATTATGAAATGAAAATAAAATCGCGAATTTAATTACCTGGTAGAATGGTAATTTGTCCGGTAATTTTGTTTGCGACAAAACTTGGATATTTTTGCAAACTGTTTCGCGGTTTTCTTAATCTTCTCTTCTTTGCTTCTCGACGGTTTTGAATTATCTGTGGGCAAAAATAAATTTTGATTCAGGGTTCTGACATCGTATATTTAAATATCGTGGCATTAATATCTATGTTACAAAAATATACGTTAAGTAGTATTAATTTAACTACATTAATCTTAAGTAAGCTAAAAATGTTTCATAACGCGCCAAAGTATTTCCCCCATATTGGTCTTAATGTTGTTAAACCACTCGTAAAAACTTACTTTAAGAGTGACAGCGCCTCCCACGGCTGCTACAAAGATGCTCCCAATCGCGATAACTACGTACAGTTCAAAAACACCGAAAACCATCTTTCACTAATTACTACTTATTTCAAAGAATATGGTTCTGGGAAACAAATTCCATACTGTTTAATCTTAATATAAGATTATTGGTGACGGAGACCTTCGTACATTGTCTACCCGTCAACAACTGACAGCGTAGGAATGATTTATTTTTTCCTAATGAATATTAAACAGCATAGTTTTGAAGCTCAACATGAAAATAGCTTAAATCAAGTTATAACCCTATTTTATCTTTCCTTTCCCACCTCCAAGTTTTTACAGCGTTTCAATCAAAATCAAATTATCAATGAAGTACGGCTGAGTCGGCTTCTAAACAAATCCACCAGATGTGTATAAATCCTTTTATCTAAATTACCTGCAAATATTTTTTATTTTGATAAAGTACAAATTGAACATCAGCATCACAATGATTTGTTGACAAAATCCTTTTGTGCGCTACTCCAAAAGGTGCAAGTGTAGTTGGAGTTTCTTTACAAGTGTAGTCGTCGTGTGTTGCAAGGGCATACTATTTATCGTTTGATAAGTATACAAAAAAAATTACACGATAAATGGAGTAGGCAGACAGACGGACAACAATACGATAATAGATATGTAATATATTCAAATACTACCTTCATATGAATATATTATGCATGACCAATTATAAATTTTCTTTCGCAATTTACTCATTTTATTCCTCTTAATGAAAGGCATGATGTGCACACATGAGGTAACACAAATGCAAATATTGTCTACGGATTCAGCCTGCATCAAATCATAATCATGTAAGGGTGTATTGAAATTGAAGGATCCGTCAAACTTTCGTGTACGGGGGAGGGAAATGAGAGTTTGTGTGGAGTTTAAGGCATACCCAGATTTCTTACCCCAGTGCACAAAATACATGAGGGGCATGAGGTAATCTTCAAATAGTAATTCTATATGCAACCTTAATACTCACTTAATACTGTTCAAAGTACGATAAATCTACTATCTGTTTAATCTATTTGTTTGTTAATAATACCTACACATTCATTAATTATTACCACATATCAAAATTTTAGGAGAGGTCCTTTACGAATTCCCACACGTGAGTTTCAGTACGGATGCATCACCACAGCTCGAAAGTGTACATTACCAAAACTTTTAGATAATTGCATTTTTGGTGAGTTGAGGCAAAAAATATCAACTCCGTGTTTGGAGAATGACGAGAACGTAGGAACGATTTACTGGCGTTTATTCTCGTTGAAGTATTCATAGGAAATAGAAAAGTAAAGTTGCTCTTGAATCACAACGAAGAAAAATTTATTTGTCAAAACGTCATCCGTAATCTTGAAATATTACTTAAAAAATTGCACAAGGCTACGCAAAATATAACTCAAGCCTCTCCAATGGTAAATATACGGGACGGGATGTGCCTACATAGAAAAGTGATATCGAATTTGGTACTACAAGCGAACACACAGTCAACTGGCTAACTGACACTGATATTATTATCAGTTAATTATCATGATAGGATAATCATTTTCGTTTTGTAAGCGTCAGTGTCTGCTTAAAATAACTTGGTTGATTAATATAAATGACTCTCGTGTGTACCATCGTCGCGCATCATTTCTTTCAGAAGGTATCAATCACAATCATAATCATAATGATAGGTTTGTGCAAAGAACGCAATTCGTAGCCCGGAAAGTATCACTTTATTTGATTAGATAATCGGAAATAATATAATCTGTTTTAGACTTTCAGCTTCTAGCCTATATCTACCATGTTATGTTATTCTTTGAACAATCAATATTTAATGCGTATCGCCGCTTGCATCGGTATTTTTATGATTTTTAAATGATTTTCCTTGTGGAATCAATTTCTAATTGAGTGGAATTTTAATCTTAAAGTCTAAATTTAGTATTATTGACATTATTGACAGGTGAAGCGAATTCAAGTAAGTAATTAATTACTATACATGAATCCTTGGGATGGAAGATTTGCTGGTGTCCCAGTAACAAGTAAATGACGTTGTACTGTCTGTACTGGTTCAATTGATTGTTTTGGCAAGTCAAGTAGTATTATTTATTGTTTTCGAAAAGATCTGTAATTCATCGGTGTTTGCAATAAAAGGTTCTACTGCTTTAGTGCACTTTGAATGAAGAAATGCTTATATTTCGGATTACATATGAAACGATTTAACCGGAGTTGTTGATGCTTCTTTGTCGTAATACATAGCTGGATATAATTTTGGGCAATCTGACTCTTGTTTGTGCTTCTGGACATCTACAAGAAAGAAACAACGAAAACTAAGTTATCATTCAGCGGATCGTATGCTCCAGATTTATATTCAGAATTAAGATAAGCAATAATTTAATCATAGTGAAAATAATATGTAAGTAGGCATGTACCGAGTGAGGCCGCAAGCAGTTTTCGCTTCTCCCTTGCAAGGCTTCTCCGTCTTCGATACAATATCTGTAATGTTAATAATTGTGTTATACTGTATTGATCTGACAATATACAATTACCTACTCTATTTTATTGGTTGGCAAAAATACGAGTAGGAAAAAAAAGTCCATTAAAAGCATGATATACTGCGACGTACTGATACTGATAAGTAATAAAAATGAAAAGGAAGATCATACCAGAAAAACAAAGAAAATGAAGAGGAGCAGAAGTAGCTGGAGGGTGATGACAAAATCAAAGGAATCTCGTATCGTACTCATGACTTTGATATGCAGATCAGATCTATCTTGTCACTCTGTAGTTTAGAAAAACAAGACACGAATGAATGAATGTTTCTATATTCAACTTATTTCGATTTCATCACAATATTACACATTACACAGAGTATTGCAATCTGTTCCTGGTATTTATTTCCGTTGATCCTTGAACTCACGACCAATCTTCGTCCTGTACTATGAACGTGAAACTAATTTAACTCCGAGGAAGTTAAAAAAACGTTGACGAAATTTGGGAAAAAGTATGCAATCAGCTCATGCAGTCAAACTGGGACTGGGACCATATGTACAGGGTAAGTAAGGTAAGTAGGTATATGTAATATGCTTCTTTTATTCTACACATGCTATAAAAACTTACATGTACTTTTAACTGCGTCTCAGTTTCTCGTTCCGTATTCGAAATAAGCCATTTAACTTAGCAAACTGACGAAAAATATTTTCCTAAATTGACATGACGTGCAGTAGCAGGAGACATTAATTTAACCTCGAGTAATTGCACTACATACACGGTGGTAAGGTATGTTATACGGATTGATCACCATACCATATCATGAAAATCTGCAACATCCTGACCATATGTTCTTTTGGAATAAAGTTCCAAGAGAACACATTTTTATGCACTTGCTATTAATATTTGTACAACCGCTTTAACTGAATGTATGCAGTACGTAGTCCTGCCGCTAAGCTTATTACCTTTGTGCAGATGTCTAAACTATAATAAAATACTGTTGATGGGAATAATGTTCTCGCCCACAGAGATATGACTACTGGATATTATTGTGTATATGTACATACGATACAACAGCGAACATCTTTTTTGACATAAATCATTACATTTTAGGCTCTCTTTTCCATAAGTAGGATTCACTTTACAGGTGTAAATTTTGAAAGGATTTACCTAGGCGAAATGCGTTCGTCTCGTCGTTATCATGCTAATTAAGCAAATTAATCAATTTTAGTAATGAAAGGAAAATAAAGCGATTGAAGCACAAGAACGACAGTACGAGTAAGCACACATATATGCCGCAGCGTATCAGGATCAGCATCAACCTTCCGTGTAAATAATTAGTGTCATAGCTTCTGGCATATTCATTTTATCAGTACAGATCCCCATGCAACTCTGTCCACATAAAGGCTCATTTACACTCCACTTTAACGCTAACTTAAAGTTTACCATTGGTATAACAACCATACATAATGTCAAGTCTATTTCTTTGCTTGTTTCCAATTCCAACACGGTGGTAAAGGGAAAAATAACAGTGCCTTAATAATTAAAAGGTATTACTGCCCCAATGAATAAAGAGATCATGTTTATTGCACTTGAATAATATTTACACAGCCTTTTATGTATTGTCGCGTAAAGTCCAAACTCGGAAATGTACATTTTTTGTAAACCAAAAATATTAGTGATCCCATTCACAACAATTTTTGCATGAATAAAGAGAAAATAATGATGATGTGTGAAGTTAATAATCAATAATTATTCATTGTGAATGCAGGTTTACGTTTTGTTTTCAGCGTTTATAATAATTCAAAACATGGGAATAGCAGGTAATTACTAATTACGTTGAAATACGGGATGACAGAAGGTAGCGAGACTATTTCCGGTTGCTCGTATAAAAGATGATGTCATGCACACAAGGAAGCTACTGTTACACAGAATGCGAGCAGGGAAGATATTTTTTCCTTATTTTGACAGTCGCGTCGTCGTCATATGTACTTAGTTTCCTCTATTTACTTCATCCCCGCCTAAATTTTCTCACTGACAAAATCCATAGAGTCATTCGTATTCATAAGCGAGAAATGTAAAGTATCAAAACTATAATTATGCCCTAAGACTTGAGACAAATTAAAAATCAATGGTTATAAATTACTATTGCCTGCTGTATTTTGTTCGGGAGTTCGATTCTCAAACTATTACACACACACACACCAAAATATATACATACTTGAACTGTTTTGGCACCGTTCCATGTTCTACGTCGCTGAAGTGTCAGCCAGTTGCTAATAAGATGACAGTTCAATAAACAAAGAGTAAGAAAACATAAGACATTTCTAAGGTTTTCAGCTTTCTGTGGAACTTTTGGAACTCCAAGCAAAATAAATGTATAATGTATGCAGCATGCAGCATCTCATAATTCTTAAAAAAAATGTAAATCCATACGGAATAAGTTTAAAACTAGGGTTACCAGTGGAAAAATATGGTTTTTCGGCAGGTTTAAATAGTACGTTAATACAATTAAAATCTATCGGTCAATACTGATTTAGTACTTTAGCTATATATTCGTAGTTAATTTTTGTACGCATGAGTCTTTTGTCTGCTTATTAAGCTTTCCAAATCAATTCTTCCTGGAGTTGTTGACCGAACCGTATCAGAAACGCCTAAAAGTAGTTATTACGTGCATGTACCTACTTATTGTAAACGCGATGAAAAATGATCTACATGAAAAACAACGGGCGCACATGTAAGACAAACACATGTACCTGAACCGAGGAAGATTTAATTATTTTTTATGGATGTTGGGTAGCCGATGGAAGTAAATAACTTATAAATCAAAGTTATAAAAATAATACCAAACAAATTGAATGAAGTAAAAGCAATGTAAGCATAAATTGTATTAATGTGTTTTAATTAACGATCTGTCTACGCTGTACAAACTAAAGAATCTTAAAACAGGAAAATATCAAATCATCTAAAGCGTCAGTAACTTACTCGTATATTTACCAGTTAAGATGCATCTGGAGCGCATCCCAAAAGAATTAAAAACGCTGTAAGATACATTTTGGATGCCTTTTCAATGCGTTTTTAGTGCATTTTTAGGTGAAATTGAGATGTGTTCTCTAACTGTGTTCATAATTGTACCAAATTCCCTTTTTGGCGTTGTAGATCTAGTCCCAGTTCTTACAAAGTACCTTCAATACTTCATAATATTTCTGGAAAAATGCACACGAAAATACAAGAAAATAAATTCTCTTAACAACATTTGACTTGAGCTCGCTGGTGGAAATATAACCGCGTAAAAAAGGTCAACTGAATTCTCCTTCCTCTCAAATAACAAACACGTTGACCACTTGTAAGTTATTAATTCGTGACCTGAAATAGCTTATACGATGCTACAAATAGTTGTAGGACACGTGCCCTCTGGGATCTGAAAGGTTTAATAGCCAACGTTATCACAGGCTTTTTAATTTCACTATCGGAAGCGCGGCGATTAACCCCTAAAGTTATGTAGGTAATTCGAGTTTACAAGAGTTTACGAGCTCGTGAGGCCATGACTTCCCACAGAAGGAACTACAAACTACAGCCTATGTTAATAAAGGTAAAGGTATGTTGTGTGAGACACGGCTCGGCTTTATTTCAACTGGATTAGCTGGTGTTAAACCCTATAGTTCAGTCAGATTGCACCGGGTAGATATGAGATGACAGTTTATTTAGCTTAAATGAACATGGTTGAGTTACCACAGCACAGTACCTCCTACAACTTTTCTCGTACACACTTTTTTCAAGACTCATTGGTCTCAAATCGAATTCTCAGAAACCAAAATACCTACACGCGGAGTCATAAACTTGTTGTTTTTTCGTATATGTGCGTTCATTTTCGAAATTCGCCCTTCGAAAAGTGCATATGTATGTATCTAGTAGTTTATGGATGCTTGATTTAATCATTAAAGCTCAGGGTCGGGGAATGCATTATTGCTATCAATTTGTCCTTACTTTTCTAGACCAAACTTTTACTATCCTGTGTCCCACTTTTTAATTAAACTACCCGATTATTTACCAATTGCAATTTTTAATTTAATTTCTAATTGTCATGTAGTTGTAGGAATAAATTAGTCTGTTCCATTTTAGCGTTTAAAATCAGCAAGTATGTATACTAGCAACAGAATTTGCGGTTTGTAGCTTAATACCGCTCATCACAGCTTTCAATTTAACAAATCGAAAAGTCTGGGTACAAAATTTAAGTTTGGTTTAAGAGGTTTCAACGCAAAGCTTTATGTTGCAGCGTTTATGCAATAGCGAGATCATTTGCTTGACTGTACTTGTTTACGGTTCAAATTAGTATGGGAGATTCCATCAAAAATCTCATTTCTTTATTTCCAATTCATTTCAAAATCATCTCTGATTTTGACGAATTTTATGTAAAGGAAACAAAATGAGCCTGTGCAATACGCTGTTAAGTAGCTTAGAGTTTTTTTTTGATTAATTTAAAATAGAATTTTGCTTTGATATTGGGTGTGAACACCTTGGAATATTTTATCGTAAGAAAAATCCAAGACTGTTGATTACGAAGGAATGGGAAGAATAACGTCAGCATCACAATATTCATTTAGCTAGTTCTCCTTGCAGCTAATGACATGTAGGTATATAATTTTACCCTGGATGATATAGACGCTGACGAAATTGGAACCTGCTTGGAGATCTGAAAGGGACGTTGAGATAAATGAGTTACCTACAAAGTTCAAAAGCAAAATTGACGACACAAAAAGAGAGAGACAATCTGAGAGAAAGCTAATTTGAAGATGGAGTAAATTCAAGTTGAGAGGTGTTGTAATCAGCCTGTTTGCGGATCATCCAAAAGGAAATAACAGAATACTTTAGCAGGTTGGGTTAACTAATTCTAAATTTGTCACTACCTTGCAATGAATGCAGATGTTACCTTATTTCCTTCTTACTATTTTCTAGACGCGCTTATCCATTTTTCAAAATCATTGATTTATAAGATTGAAATAAAAATAACTAGTATTTATTGACAGATTTTTTTTTCCAAATGGTACAAAGACCATTTATATGTAGAGAATTTAAAATACCTTATAGGTACATTATGCGCATACATGATGCCTTTGTGGGATTCCATTAGGCCTTTAAGCTTTTTGAAACTATTTGTTCACACTTTGGAATTTTTTCGGTGGGTCGACAGTTAAAAAATCTACGGCAGGAACGCAGGCGATTTTTGGTCGTCGAAATTACACACAATTAATTATACATACGATGATGGCAAGGAGAGGAACCGGGCATACTTTTTGTGAAATGACGATCTTATTAAAAGGGTACATCCAGTAAGTATCTCAAATGAACTCTTTGTGGCTTACATGCGTTTGTGGTATCACGAATAATCCTGAAGAATTTTAATGACGGAAGATGATAGTTATCGCTTAGAATTATAAACTTTTACAGATAATTAGCATATATATTGTCACTATTAAATTGATCTCGGAACCATTATCAACTTTAAGTGGAAATTTCTGCCCTAAAAATGAAATTCTTGGACATATTCTAAAGTCACCGTTCAGAGAGTAAATTAAGTAGAAAGTAATCAACGATTTTGTAATATTCCCTTCGTACCTACCGTAAAACTTCTAATAAGAGTCCCGGCTATAATTTTATTATAAATGTTGAATTTTCTTTGCGGCCGTCGTAATGTTGAAGCATACGATTTCACCCGGCTAAACAAAGAGACAGGCTATTATTTGAGGCTGGCTGTTATTACAAGTTTTACGGTACCCACTTTTACTTGTCCAAGAACCGAAAGTGTCTGGTTTAGGAATGTTAAAATAACTGCTAATTGCAAGTAGGTAGGCTGAAAATGGGCCTTGCAAAGACGACCGAGAAAGAATTTAATTAGCTACAGTACTTTTACGAGGAAAGAGTTACATATTGGGTTATAATGATTGTCTCGAATATGATGAAGAAGAGCAATAAAAAGCGATCGACGTGACAAATAGAGACATTTATTATTCTTGTAAGCGTTAATTTAAACCATTATACAGAACTTAGTTGAAATGGAAGTAATTGGTTATTGTAATTATGCGGTAGTTAGTGTCATTTCGAAACTTGTCTCAAGTTTCGTGATGAATGTCTGAACAAAAAGTAGCTAGGATTTTATATGGCTGGGGTGTGACTTCAAGATTATTAATTAATAGAGGTACAAAAGCACTTGTTAAAAAATGAAGATTAAATTTTTATTACCTATGTATCTAAATAATATAACTTAACATGTGAATGAATTTAAAGTATAAATCGATGAGTGTGTTCAACCGGAGATATTTACGGGAACAAGAACTGTACAGTAGTTCTCCTTGCTGGACGCACATATACTACAGGTATATGCATATAATTGCCTATCCTTGCATTCCGTTTAGAACTTATTAACACTAAATAGCATTGTAAATTGAAATGTTAAATCTTGTGGAACAAGTGATGCAAGTGCGTAATTATATTATTCATGCCAATCTTCTAAAAGTATCTCCTAATTTACTGCATTAATTATTAACTCCAAGCTTCACTCCCCACACGCACCGATGCGAAACAAACAATGTACCTACTTCAAAAACACTTTGAAAGATTTCGAGGACCCTCTTAACCTTACTTATCGTCTGTGTTAGTTACTTTAAACTACTAAACTGCTCGTCATTGCAGAAAGCACTATGAAAAAGAATTAGATGAGTCATGACTAGTCTTTCTTAATGTGCTTGAACAGCAAGCAGGTGCTTATAAGACATGGTGATATTCTTCGGCGGCATGTGGATATGTGTTGTGTATAACTTGCTCCATTTCTAAACTACTCCAAGTTCAGGACAAGACCAAAACTGTCTAACAAAAATTAATTTGGTCACGAATAGTATTCGGAATGTGGAAAATAATTATTTTAATGATAATTGAAATTAGATTGCTGAATTCTATATGAAATAAGAAAAAAGGTCATTCATTTTTATACAGATTCGGTACACAGCAGTGTAATTTATTTTGTAAACTATCAACAGGGGCGGATAGACCCGCCGGGCAACCGGGCATTTGCCCGGTGGGCCCGCAACTTTTTAACATTACGTAAATGCAAAATTTGGGCCCCCAAGGCTCTTAGGGCCCCTACGCCTATTCCTTTTTGCCCGGGCCCTAAACTCGGTTGCTATCCGCCCCTGACTATCAATCATTGTAATTCTGTTTAAGCGTTTCCATATAACAATCAGTTCACAAATTGCTAGGTATTCAAACCGAAGCAATTACATTAATATCTAGGAACTCATGACACATTCGTGTTCTATAGTCTCATAGTCATTGGAGTGTCGGGATAGGTACTTGATATCTTAACACGACAACCTCTACTTTACACGATTAAATTGAACTACAAAGGAACTACTGATACTATTTCTTTGTACGATAAACTTTAGTAGTTTTTCAACATTATTGTTTCAGGGGATTTCTTCAAAACTAAAATGGAAATTGAAGGCAGAAGTAAAAGTGACAGCTAAGCTAACAGTCACAAATTATTTTACTTGGATTATATACGTATGAGGTGATAATTTGTGTGTCAGTGTCAATGTCCAACTAGTGTCATGGTCCAGCATGTGTCAGTTCACTTTGGATAATTACATCAAGTCTTTAATTCTTCTTGCTATTCCTGTCTGTTCTGAGCATTAATTCAAATGAATAGCAGCCCTATTACTTTTCACTGCATACACGTAGTCATAATTGGGATATCAAGCCCGTTACAACGTAGCTAAATTCATTTGTAGAATAATTCTCAAATTAACATCGTTCATTCAAAAAACTCTTCAAAGACTCTTCAATTCTCCTTGAAACTATACATACGTACCATGAATTAATAACCATTAACACGAAGTACCAAGTACGAAGTTACGAAGTACAAAGATTTAGAAACCATTCAAAGATACCGCCAAAAATAAAAAAACGAAAAATTGAGTTTATGACCGGTAACTCTCGACTTTGTTATAAATACGACAGACTATTCGGAAGCTCGTTTTACACATTATAAATTAGTTGCCAATTCCGTGAGTGTTACCGCAGTTGTGAGGAAAACTGGGAAAAACTGAAAAATCGGCAACCCGGCTTCAACAAAGTATGTATGAATTTCAAGGACTCGGCATGTACACACGAATACCTTTCCGCTAATGTGGCAATCTTGTAAGGTTTGCTCCGGTATTTCTGATTTGTGGTGCAAATAGGTAGACATTTAGGAACTAATGAATAAGATTGCTATTTGGGGTTCGGTGGGTGGTCTCTTCTGGTATTTGCATAAATGCATAAGCACGGGAGAAGCGTCTTTGCTTTGGAATTTTTCTCAAGAGAGCCTGCAAAAATACCTCGTGGATTTAGCGGAGGGGGTCCAGAGTTCGTATCTTTCTAGTAAAGCATACAAACTAAAAGGGGGAAGGGGTATCCGATTTTCGGAAAATCGCATGATGAACTTTTGCAAGCTCCCTCCGCCCGGAAGCTGGTTGAGTATTTACAAAATCGACGACTCTAAAAAGGCATCTATACCGGCAAGTTGGAATGTAAGTAGGTAAACGCTCCGAATGACAAATCTTGAATATATAAATTATTTTTTTCTTGGTCATTTTAATAAAAGAGCAATTAATATTAGCAAGAGAATAGGGATTACAAATAGAGAAACGCATTCAATCTGTGATTAAGATATTAATTTGATGAGTTAGAAATGAGTCTTACGATTAAATGAGTTTAAGGAATGCATTTTCATAAACTTATCTTAATTTTTTTTGGAGTTCCCGTGCATTTTCTAACACATCAAATACATAAATAGAATCGAATGCAAATCTTATCCGCTGACTGTAAGTCTCATATGTACCTACATTTCTGATTGTGTATTGAAACCTGAAGACTGATCGATTTTCAGAATGTAGACTTTAAAGCGATTTCGATGAGATATTTAGCGGAGTTTGGATATAAAACGATATACAGACCGTAGACGGTCACTAGCAGAACATTTCGAGCTGACAATCTTCTACAACTTTGGTTATTTGCAACCATCTGAATTGGAATATCTATGCCAATGAACTAAATTCAATAATTCTAAATATGTAACAACTAAACGACAGAAACGGAAACAACTCAGCTTTGTATGAATAAATAGAGAGCAAGTATACTTTCATCAACTGGAAACTCATCTTATCGTTAGTAACTATTAAGGAACATTAACCTAAAATACTGCAATCAGCATATAAAAATACCACTTTTGATGTTTCCCTATATTGGTGTTATTTAAAATCGTTGAGCAACGCTGTGTTCTTGTTGAAATCTAAGATACTCTTCATATGATGGAGGAGGAACTTCATCTACAAAATTTTCAGGCGCTTGATTCGAGACCGAAACATCGGTTTTCGATTGGGATACAACACTTTCAAAAGACGGAGGAGCAGTTGGAAGAACATTAGGGGTAGACCGAGGTTGTTGCTGGTCGTTACGATGAACTCTTACAGATACAGTGGGAACTCCACCTTGATGACCGTTGCCTTGGGGTGGTTCCCAATTAGAAAACTGTAATTCCGTCGGGGAGCGCCTTGAATAATAAAGCTGTGAACATAAATTAAATATGATTAGTTGAGCTTATAATCTCTACATAAACGCTGAAATTTGGATGACGTGAAAAAACTCGTTTCTACGACTCTCTTAATGTCACAAATTGTTAAATATCTTGTAGGTATGTAAATTCTGTTTCAATTTTCCACTGCTTAAAACGGAAAGGGATCGTCCAGATTTAATTCAAAATAATATTGTACGAATGTGTAGCAACTTCCTAAAATTAGCATTACCATCGATGAGGACTGATATAGACGGTGAGACGGTGTGTAAACCATTTGTTCATAATAAAAGGTAGAAGATAACAAATCTGAAAGTTACATCAGCCAGTAAACTAAAATAGTTCTAGTAGGTATTTAAATTTCCCTCCAACCGTATTTCGTGCACTAATCTAATATGTTTATAGAAGAAGGTATTTTCCGTAACAGCCTTGAGAATTTCCTTCATTTTAAAATAAACCCTGGGAAAGCCCAAGATAAAGGATTTCCTCTCCGGGCAGCATTAATAAAACACAGAGTAAACAGCACGCTATTTCCCTAATGCTGCAAACATACGGTCTCCACTTAGTATGAGACTTACAAAAGTCATCAATGTCTTGCGCTGAATTACTAATTCCTTCAACCAACCTACAAACATTTATTAAGGAGAAGCCCGAAAAGTTTCAGTACTTGAATGGAATCGAACCACTCTACAACAACAAACAGCGTTAAGTTGTGGGAACATTTCCTTCACTCGGAACATATTTGAATTCAATTGATGAATTCGTAATGTTACAATTGTTGATGACACAAGGTTGCTTCGCTGTTGACAATTCTGCTTCTTTCAGGCTATCCGCAGTTCTGCAAACTACAAACCGTACAATACAATGCATCTGCTGAAGTATTTCACTACTGCGAAGAAGTTTCAATAATACTGCACTCTACTTATTACGAATTAGGTGGAAACTCAATGTTCCTCGCAACTCTGAAACAAACCATTTCCTGAAATTTTGTCGGCGCTTACTTTTTGTTACACGGTTTCAGCGTATCACGAGGGCAGCATACCCGGTTAGTATTAACTTATGTCGGCGAGGTTCTGGGAGCTAACATATTTTTCTCAATAAGCACCGCCACCAAACTTGTCAGTCGTCAATGTCGTGTGTAGGTATACTCCTTTTTCAAATTATTTTGCATGATATTGAATTGAACCAACTACAAATAACGGATAGGCGCACATTGAAAAGTTCCACTCGTAAGGTTTTCAATGTATTGATTGTTTTCTTGGAGTGAACCCCATTTATTCTTCCAATTTGTGTATACCTTCGATCTGAAATAGCGTAGTAATATTTAGATACACTATACTAAGGTTTTGACTAGGTATATATTGTCATAATTAATAGTTTTGTATACGAATTAGTTGAATGAGGTACCCCATGTTTACTTGGTTATATGTATCTAAAAATCAATGGCCCTGTTAAATGTATGTACCAAGTTCTGTGTTCACATTTCCATCTATTATACACCTACTAATATTTCGGTAGCTAAACTAATTCATAAATAATATAATATTTTTTAACATTAGGAATAATCAAGGTTAGGTTAGTTTACTTAATAGAAAGACTCTGATGTTAAGACAGTTGAAAAGGAGCCTGGATAAAATGAAATGGTGGTGGGATGTTGAAATATTTTTAGATGATGGTAGATATTGATCGACTATAAAGATTAATTGATAGACATTTATTATATAATTTAACTTGTATGGTCACACTTACTCTTCGCAATAGAAGTAACAAAAACAGAATTATCAGGATAACCACGAAAGCTAAGAAAATTGGATCTTCCATTTCCATAGTTGTCGGCGATTTTGAGTAATCTGTCACCAGAGTTTTCAATCTGTCTTCGAGCGTTTAAACTGGTATTAGTTGAATTGAAATTCCAAGCAGAAACTGTACGTATACAACTGGAAAGTACAGAAGATAAGAATTGTAGATACAATAGTCATATGTACCACAGTGAGATATGGTCAGTTATTGAAAAGTTGCACCCAATTGTATCTCAATGGCGATGTATAGCGTTCAAAGACGTAGGTTGTCATATCTTTATATTACCTGCTAATTTTCTTAAATACTGTAAAATGTGCAGATGCAATTCACTACATAAGCAGTTTGTTCATAGCAATATAGTTTTGGCAAGTAAAATACCAGGTTTTTTTTACAGCAGGAACAAAATTCAATTCAATTCTCACTGGCGTAGTCTCTACTTAATTTGAATCGTAGCTAATTATCTTAGCCGTCGTTGTGCTTATATTGTTCTCTATTTACCGAGCAATATGTTCCAATGTAATAATTTGATTTGACGTAAAGTATGGAATAGTAATGACAGGATAGCAACAGCAACCAGTCAAATGAGACTTAAACAAGTAGGTAGGTATTTTCCGCTATCAAGCCTTCCATGCCCTACGTATTTCGAGCGTGCAAAAATTCTTATCCGAATTACATATTTTTGCTATAGATTTTTTTGCACTTAAACTAATTATCTCATGGTTGGTAATGAAATTTATGGAAATGCACATTTAACTGTTTACGCTTTGCATTACAACTTAACGTAACAATCAAGTACTTACTGGCATATGTAAAAGTTATTCAAGTGTTATTAGGTATAATTATACATGGGTGATAATAATGTATTAATTTATACTATCGTTGGGATTAAACTTGTTTCACACTGCTTCACACCGGTAATGGTAACACAGATAAGAGATGAACTTACAATTACATTATACACGCTTACGTTTTCGACAACCCCGTGTTTTGTAATGTGATAAATATATTCAAGGTCTTATCTCACGGTATATTCCGCCCAGTCTATTTGCTTTTGTCATTCTGGATTTAGAAAAAGTCAAAGTAACCAAGTGAAATAATTGACATTTACAGTCGCGTCGTTTATTATTAAAAGCATCACATACTTGGTGTTGATAGTAGCTAACATCAACATCATATTATAGGAATTGACATAAAAATTCACGAATTTAAAAAGTAATTCATCGCTTCAGCATCATGGAGCTACCTGCTATCGATTGCCACCATGTGATTATATTATTACACATACCTACATACATATTTACGTGATCACATTAGATACGAGATACGACAGTACGTAGATTAAGTAGTAGGTAGAAGATGAATTTAAGTGTCATAAATATTTCTAGAGTAAACTGGCGGGCTTTGAATACCTTTGGTGTTTGTAACCTGTAAATGATTTTGTTTCTGGGCACGCACCCTTTACGAGTAAGCAACTAATTATAGAATTATACAAAATGCTCAACCGCATGCGATTTAACAAAATTGTCAAGTATTCAATTCCTGAGAATCAAAATCTGAAAACGGGGTATTGAACTCATTTAGTTGCGGTAATAATTATTTGTGTACTTTTGTTTGAAGGCAGGGTCGATAGATGTACCATTTACTTCTAGCAAATTTTCCTTACAATATAAGTTATACGTATCAAGGAGCTAACAAAGGACAGTTTTGTTATTCATCTAAGCTACTGCCATCGGCATCGGCATCACATCACTGAATTTGGCAGGTAATAATAGTGATTCAAGTATGCCTAGGTAGTTATACAATTAGATGTTTCGCAGTCGTGCAGATTTTAGAAAGAATGTTTGAACATAATTATAATAAATTCTAATAGTAAAAAGACAGCACGTGTAAGCCAGATTGAATCGGGATTCGTACGGTAATTATTAGTCACTGCGTTATGAGTTGACACGATGAAAATCTAGTTTTAGCATTGCTGAGGTTTACATATTAAAAAAAGGCATTGATAATGCAAATTGACAAATAGTAATAATTATTACGGCCTCCGTGGATACAATGGAAAAAGTTGTCGAAAAGTGGCGTCGAGGGTGCATTTCTATCTTATCTAGTAGGTTTTAGTACACCTGTCTGGACAGCAATAGTAAACTCGTTGTAGTCACACAACAATGAATGCACATATACAAGTAATTATATTTTCCAACGCCAACCGTAATTCGCTTTCACATTTTACATCCAAGATTAGCAATTCCGAAATCCCCAATGCCCAGCTGCACTATCTCGCTGCTTCCTGAATAGGTAGCTTACATTCCAATTAATGTTAAACCATTCAGCCGTCCACTTCTGCATTCACAAAATTGACAAAAGTGACGGAGTTTAAATCACATTAGTAATTTGTGTATGGACAAACTGTACAAATGAATACACATTTGAGACATATGCTCTTTCCATCCAGAATCCAGACTGACGATTAGTTCACTGCGGATGATTCCACATGTGACTTTGGTTGTCTTTTATCACTCAACCATGGGTATAATCGTATAATTATGCCTGACAGTGACAAGTCAATCCGAAAACATTATTTTCGCGCTTCGCACATATTCAAGTTTAGATTTTACTTTAGAGATTAAAGGTACATTGGGTGACATAAATCCAATTCTAAATTGGCTCGTTTACAGGTTTTACATCCATTATGTGAATACTTGGAATAGGATTACTTCAGTAAAATGAACACAATTAAATTTTTCCCAGAGAGTAGAAAGTAATCTTGAGAACCGGGAGTAAAAAATAAAGCGTAGAGAAACAATGTAATTTGAATTGTGCGATGAAAGAAAACACAAGGGTAAAATAGGTCTAGCAAAAGCGGTGCTCTCAAGGCAACTCTTAAAAAGTTGTTGAAATCTTCCTTAGCGTTTATGTATATCAAGTAAAAAAAAAATAAAAGACATCCCAGCAGGTGTAAGATTTCTGGCCACGATACCATGCTGCTGTACTTCCACTTGTCTGTCAATTTTCATTCTTGTTGTCCTGAGACATGGAGATATGAAGTGTTGAAGTGAAACGAACAAAATGCAGTTAGTATCGTAGTTTATTCTCTGGAACTAAATCACAGTTTTTGTAAGACTGCTTCAAATAGTCATCATAGGATGGCGGAGGCTCTTCAAGCTCTACTGTTTGATGAAAAACTTTGGGAATTGGAGATGACACTTGAAGAGCTGTGTTGAAGGGTGGTGGAGGTGTTAATAATTCGGGAGGCACTTCTGAGCGACGAGCTCTACGAGCGTTTCCATGAGCAACAGGCCTTCTTCCATTTTCGTTAGCAGTTAGGTGGACATTCATTTGATTACTTGTGTTTCGTCGTGGAACACGGATTTCGTAAATTTCATAAGCAAAACTATCGTTGTCTCTTGCTAGCGTTGCCACTCTCACGGCTCTCCCATCACTAACCGTTTGGATGCTTCTAGCTGTTTGAGCTGCAACAGAGTACACATGCAAATATAATTATAGCGATAGTAACTAGGACCATTCAGTTGCGAACATAACAATCACATTTTATTATAATTCCTCAAAACAAAAGGCTTCACAGCCACAGCTGCTGGCATAATCTACAGACTTGAGCTTAAATACACAAAAGGTACCTATAGCATTTACTATAACTCAACCGATCCAATAAGTAGTTCACGTAGCCATGTCGCGTAATAATATCACTACTTGTACTGTCTTAAAAAAACTCTTAGCTACAAAAGCAGTTCATGTTTGTCAACTCAAATCTTAATTGGCCGGCGTACTTGACTGAGTTTTAAAATAATAAAATAATAAAATAAAGAGTTTGGGCTTACGTATATAAAAGGCTTGTCGTCGCCTTGCAATTTCTTCATTCGAAAGCTGCGCTTTGTATGCTTTCTGCAACCCACGGCAGCATGCACTCAACAACTGAAAGATTTACCCCATAGTTTGAAATCTTCCTACTTGCTGGTACTCAATTTCAAGATATTTTAAAAATGTAATGTGTAATGCTGACTACAATGTCCTCTTTTTATTCTTCTATAGAAAGCAATACAATAAATACATATCTACCTATATGTAGTTCGTAATCTACGTATGCACCTTAAATAAATGACATAGAATTAAATAAACTTACCGAAAGTAGAATTATAACACCGAGAATAATAATTATAACGTTGGCAATATCCATTTCTTGTTCAAAGCTTATTTAAAAGTCATGAGATGAATTGATTTGAATTATTTAATCACTGGTCTTCTTCTTAAGTCACAAGAGATTTACACTTAAAGTTGGCATACAATAGTGTTTGAGGTAGGTTCAGCTGTATTTTTGTTACTATTTACGTATGTGGAACTCAAACGGGAGGTATAAAAAGCTTATTTATTATTTATTGCCGTCCTTATGTCCTGTAACAGTTGTTGAATTTTTATATGTACTCGGAATAAAAATGCTTGAGGCGTAATTGAATTTTTAGATTCCTAATATAAACTCAGAGGGAAGGTTGTTGGATTTTATCTGTAACGTTAGATGACTGTATATGTATTATGTATTTATACCGGCACTTCCCTTCTCAGGGTTAATGAGTTTTTCTTTGACAATTGCGTGGAGGCTTAGACAGTTCGTGCAGAGTAACTTTCCTCGCACAGAAGACGCTTGTGGACAAGGTTACGTTGGCTTGAAATTTAGAGTATGATACTGGAAAGACGAGATAGGAATAATTATTGGTAATGTCAACCTGAGTAATGATCACGAAACCTCAGTTTGGTTCATGTTAAATTAGCGCCGTTGATAATATTCAAACTATTGTTAATCCAATTTCCAACAAAAGGTGATTTGTGTAATTATCCAGGTATGGAACGTGTGAAGTTGAATCCAGTTCGGCACAATTCCGTGGAATTGGGATACCAGCAGTGATTTAATTGCTACTTAAGACGCACCACACCACGCACAAGTAGTACCCACATTAGAGTTTTACCACAAATTATTAATAATGATACCTTGGCTTCGCTTTGACTGCCCTGCTAAGATTCATTTGTCAAAAATATGAATTTATTTATTTGCTCCTCCGCACACAATATATAGGTTGTGATTGTAATTCGATTCTTGCCACACATGAATAAATATAAATATGGTTGAGAATTTGTAAGCTTTACACAGCTGGGACGACTGGATTGAGAATTGTGGGTATGCTGTTTCATTTTGTAGCGTCATCGGTACAGATATCAGACGGTGTGAATGCTTATTATATTATCAATGCGTGATTTTGCTCCATTTTTGTATCATGTTGCATAAATGTGCTTATAAATAGGGCATCAAAAGTAAGGATTGAATATTGAACAAAGTACGTAGGTATCAGCTCATCCATACCGTGTATGTAATGTACAGTGTACCTACGATGGAGTCCTGGTGTATGTCTAACTGTTCGTGATGGTTCATACTGGTAAGATTAGATTGTGCATTAACTCTTCTTTCTTATCTCGGAACTGAGTTTCGGTTACGGCTCTCTCGCTCACTGATGAGTTACAAAATTGTCTTGAGTAAACATTTTCAACTCCTCACTGCTTAAAGTGGATACCAAGTGTAGTCGGAGTCTGACGTGGAACAGATAAGCTCCTCTCTTCCCTTCCAATATACCTATGCATTTATGTAGTTATAAATAGTAAACACGTATGGAGGTAAAAGCCGAAAAAAGCTGGCATTTTCTGGGTAACAGTTTGGAGTAATAGCAATAATTTGTGACACATTCTATGAATTTCAATGAAAAAGTTCCATTTCCAACTCTGTCTTGGCTACCTTCCCCTTCAAGTCTTTGGAACAGGCACTACTCTTATTTAATGTCCATAAGGGGATTGCCACCGTGTCGCAAATATGGTCCATGCCTCGTGCTCACACTCGTTCTAAAGTCATTTCCTGTATGATGTCCCTCATGCCAGGCGTCTTTTTTTTTAGAACATCCAACTTGGGTGTAGATGCTTTTAAATGGGTCGTGTAAGATTTTTATGCCCTTTTGTCCATTAGCCACTGAATTCCTGAATAACTGAACGGATTCCAAAGATCTACACTCGACACTTAACAGAAAGAAGTGCCACCTGGAGCTATGCCTATTGATTCGAATTAAAGTCGCTTCACGTTCATGGTTCCGGATATTTATTGGAGCAAAGTGTGTTCCCTCTAGATTGTAGCCATTTTATTTTTTCACTTGTAAAAATTGACTTCTAAATAAGTCTTGATGCTTTCTAGAAATTGTAAATTCTGCTTCCACATCCTTTCGTGGAATCATAACAAGACTTTAGTAGGATAAACTTCTTGATTCCATCCAACACGAGATCAATGTAATAAGAGAGACATTTTGCCTTTTATTTTCTTTTTTACTTTGTTGGTTTACACTCATTCTTCCCAGTTAAAGTAGAGTAGTAAAATGGAATAGATAAGGATCCAATTCTCCAATCGAATTCTTGGAGTACTTGTTTTCCTTGTTTTCATCAAACCATGGAAACGTCGAACGGCATGATGTCGATTGTTGCGCAACAGCTCACCCGTATGACGTAATTACAAAGTAATTATCAAATGTTTGTTTCCCCTAATTCTCTCCAAGAATAAACTTTCTAGGGCTTAAGCAACCAAAATTGGGATTATATATGGCTATATGTGGATTGATTGAAGGTAGATCTGATACTCGGGCGTGGTGTTCTTGTTCTTAGAAGAGTATTTAAAGCTCTTTCTCTATTTTATATTAGATTAAGGCAATCAATCAACTTCTACGACTTCTGTACAGGGCTTTTGTTTCTACGGAATGTAGTCATGTATAGATGTATAATTATAGTGGGCATCATTATATGTAAATAATTATAAGACAAAAATATTGATATTGAGAAAAGAGACACTATACATAATACAAAATTAATGAGCTCATTGACCCTGGCTTAGTTAGCGTGTCATGTAATGAATGTTATTCATAATACGACATATTACGGTAAATAAAAGTAAAAAATTATAAATTATTATAAAATATCGTAAGCTGAAAGGGGTAGAGCGGGTCAAAAATTCCAAAACTGTTGTCTAATACCAATTTAGAAACTATAGTTTCCCTTAGTGAATAATGTCAAGGTGAATCTCAAATTCAAATTTGTCCGTTTCAACACGCATTATTTGAAATGTAGGAAGCCTAACGATGAGCTGAGGGTAGGGGAAAGCATTGAAGAGAACTCTTGAGAAGCTCGTTGTATGTATGTGTTAATAGTGCTGGAATATTGAGGAGAAGTGAAAGAGGTTCATACGCGGTAACTTATGCAAGTGGAAGAGAAAAGTGAAGTACTTCTTAGAGTGGAGCTGAAACGAAGGAGGCACTTTACGTGTAACTGAATTTTGTATACTTTTTTTCTGGACGTTTCAGCATTCATAAAAAATAAATCCAATCAATCAAATATTGCTCACTTCAAATCTCTACATCCTTGGAGGAGAAGGTGGAAGAAAATTCTTCCATGTACGTATCCCTTTGAATGAAAGGCAGGAGGTAGAGGTAGAATTCACTCGATAGTAAATATGAAAGAAAAAGAAAAGAAAAGAAAACTATCGCGTCTGTCAGTGTATGGATATAGAGATATGAAAGAAATTCTCGATTTCTCCTACTTCTCAATCTCAACTCAACCCTTCTTGGAGAGTCTCAAGGGTCGAGTTTTTTCTACGCATTTCACCCATTTCAAAGGCTACACATAACAAGGACATATTCTCCCTATGATGCATCGTGGATCGAACCAAGTTGGTCGGAAGGTTGTTCGCTAGCTCGTGCTCTTGATACTATTCAAGCGCAACAGTCCGTAAATTACAATACGCACTACACATAATTACACAACTTGACTGAATTCTTGATTAGACATAAGCGGAAGGAGGTGTTGAAGAGTTTCCAAAAATGCGTCAGCTTTCAATATCATGGAAAAGAAGAAGAAAATTCGTGAACACTAATGAGTTGAAGAAGCATTTAAATTAATTACCATGTGTTCCATGTATTTTCTAACACACTAATTTTCTGGATTTACGCGAGTATACGCTAACGTCTAACGTAAGTCAAAATCCGGTTCCAAAGATACATGTCTATGGTATACATAACATTATATTGGAGAATCCTTGCTAAGTTGCTACCAGCCTCGGTGTAGATTCCACACTCTATGTACTAGAGTCTAGTATAGAGACGTTCCCAAAGAGTTCTGGCCAACTTTGCCCCATGTTTGATGCATCACGGGAATTTGTTTCCTTGAAAGTAGCTATGCCTCTACTGACATTGCTGCGGCCTTCACTGAAATTCCTTTCTGATCAGTAGAAAGGCGTGAAAATCTTATCATAGATTTCGACCTCATTTAAATACAGAATCCGTTCTACTGGAAGTTTTTATACGTGGAATAAAAAATAAAAATATATGTACAAGAGAACATCAAAATATTTCGCGAGTATTACAAATTTCAGGGTTATGGGGAATCAAATACATGCTATGGCAAACACATTTTATCTGGAAATAATGCCAAGATATGTATACAAATCGTGCTTAGATTCCTGTATATATTGAACATGAAAAATCCTTGAGAATTGATTTTTACATGTCCGCTGAGATCACTCGACTGCAAATTGCAGCGTACGTTGTTTGCTACGTATATTATATGTATGTGACTACATTATCGGTACTCATTATTTCGCTCCAGTGCCTTGGAAAGAATTGTAGAGTCCTTTGCTTTACACTGATTTAAATCTTGTGTTATCTCGGAACGCTATAAATGGGAACAATAATGTATAGATCTTCTTCATATTTGTGTTTCTTATCATTATTTTTTCTACTTGACAAGGTTTAGTTATGTTTCTTCAACTTTCAAGTCTCCAAGTAAACAAAATTTTTTTGCATTATTATCAGGCCTCACAAACTAATATTATAACGTTCCAAAATACATGTGTGGTAGTAATAATTTTTATGTTTGTGTATACATATACCTACGTACCCTATACCGGGACAAAAGATGCCAACTGATAAATGTTTCCTAGCAAAAAAGTTGTAAAAACCCTTTTCAAACCAGCTGGGTATTATCATGTTAGTACAATCAAGTAGGTATTTTACCTAAATATGTGCCTACCTACGAAGACTATAAAAACCAAACAATCTTAAAACTGGAAAACATGCAAATCAAATAAATGTCAAAAACCTACTCGTATTTTATATAATCATGAACCAAGTTAGAATGCATTCTTACTAGCACTAAAACAAACGCATTAAAAGAACATCTTGGACTGTGAGTTACGTTTTAGATACACTTTTTAAATAAATTTTAGATTCCATTTCGATTTTTAGATGCACTTTTTAACGTGCGCTTAAGATACATCCTAACAAATACACTACGAGGGTTTTGGCATTTTAGATGCATCCAGAGAGAAAAACTTTATTAAGTCACTGTTACACAACTGTAATAGCCTCACGACTCAGTATACAGAACAAAACATTTTTATCTAATGATTTAAGTAGTTTAATTTCACAGTGCACACATTCTCTGACACACAACTACAAAATATTCATTTTTCAAAAATGAAGGTTATATGCACTGTTTCCTTTGCTTGCTTTGAAATTGAAAGCAGGTTTGGCAGCAAACAATTGTAAAGGGGAAAATTTTTTTTTGTCCATGAAAATACTTTTTTTATACATCGCTAAATAGCGCTCGTGATAGATACTTTTTCTATATCCATAACTAACAAATAATAAAAGTATTCTTATTTTTCCTGAAGTTTACTTTTTTGTTACATACTTTAATTATCATTGAAATATGCTTTTTCTTACATTGGAATTACATTTCTTCATGGTACATTGAAAATTTCTAGCACTTGTTCTTCAGCCTTGCGTTTTTTAGTAATTACTTTTCCAACACTCATTCTGAGAAAACAAAAATTAAAAAGAACACTGAACAATTCATGACGTTTAGCAATAGCCGTTAAAAGTAAGTTTGAAAACTAAAAACACAAGGATGCAGACCCAACTGTATGGTAATTCTAGAATGAATAATAATAACCTGCAGTTATTTTATTTTTGTACGTCAACGACAAAAGCATTACACCCTGAGAAAAAAGAGCACTAATTTTACATGAAAAAAAAAGTATTTTCTAAAAGTATTTTTTAGGGAAGAAAAAAATACCGGTCATGGAAAATTTTGACAAAATCGATATGGAAAAAAAGAGTATTTTCAGGGACAAGAAAAGGTTCACCCATTTTAAAGCGAGATATTGAATAATGTATATTGAAAACACTATTATAATGACTGGGAGTAATGGAATCAGGTGCGTAGTGTATACTGACAAATTGCATTAAGTTGCCCAGCATTCATGGGCCAATCCGAAGTGCTAATTAGTTTAAACACCACACTATCCAAAGCAATTTTGGCTCTAACCAGTTTGAATTGATACAAAACACAAAACAAGTTCGCTTTCGTCACCCTTTCCACATCAACATGGTCTTTGTCCGCTGAGAATAAAACAGTGAGGGGATAAAACGAGTAACTTGGCTTTCCCTTCCGGGATTCCTTCATGAATGGTGCGGCGTGGGAGTTTATAGACAGACCAGGACCACTAATACTAATTATTCACATTGATACTACTACAAATTCTGTTTATCTACTAATTTCGTTTTAGATTTTGCATCTCTATGTATATTATTAATACGTGGTTAGCATATTATACAGGGCCGGCGAGCATGCATGGGTGTCTCGTCTGTTGACATACACGATAGAAATGCCTACGTTTCTTGAGCTACATAGCAATTATGTAGTACAGCGTCGTTGAGTTGACTCTTTGTGAATTCATATGATTCGATGATTCGATTTCCAGTTTGTAATAATTATCTCACAATCTCACAAATTAATCCAGGGCATAGAGTGTTATTCTATTCCATAGGTAGGTACTGTGTTGATGTGCTTATCGCGGAAACTCAAGGAAAGAGATAGACTGAAAGCTACAACGTTGAAAGGACAGCTTCTACGTACAATACTAACGTAAGCTTACTTGGATTTCTACCGAGTGAGAGATAAAGGGAAGCGTGTGAATTGAAGAAAGGTTCAACTATTCTACAATTACAATGGCTACTTTCAAAAGACTCATATTGGCTCCTTTCTTTCCAAATGTTATTCACTTACGTGGAAATCTTCCTGAGCAATCCGATCTTGCGATTAAATTCGAATTCGAATACAAAACATTCCCCGCTTCTTCCTTCTTTGTACCACAGATGCTGTAGCTGTAGCTATAGCTGTAGCCTGCATCTGGTCTTCCGCGCACGTGTTTTTTTTCTCCATATGTATGTGTACTTAGTTTTACTTGCTCTATATACGACTTACCTTTACACTGTGCGTGCACATGAGAGAGATACAACATTAGAATTCCATTCAATCTTCAGATACGTACCTTTGATAGGAATAATTGAACTTTGTCAGCTCTTGAACTTGAGCACATACATACATTTACACTTTACCATGGAGCTGTAGGTCTTCGTTAAGAATAAAACTACCTACGTTGAAACGTGGACGAAACTGCATGGATTAGGGGCACTTAACTTTGTTGCCCTCTGGGACTGGCTGATTATTCAATGAACTGAGGTTGCTACTTCTTACTCGCAGTTGCACCTATGGGAATTTAATTTACCTTCAACTTCACTTCACCAACTTGGTCTCTTCCACAAAGGGAAAGTTATTATTGTAATGGATCCTTTGAAAATGTCCGTGGACGCATTTTCTTTTCCGAAACATTCCCAATGTGTTCTTCTGTCACGTTGTCATAGAATAGAAGACACGAATGCCTAACTTCAGCCACATTCAAGGCAACCAAAATGGTTTTATTCCTGATAATGTACTACATGCAAGGTGTCTATCAAGTATATGTGTATGTAGATGGGTACCTATAAGAAATATACCTACCTAACCTACATAGCCAACCACTTTACCTAGTTTTGAACACTGGAAGCGTTGAGTAAGCCTGGAGAAGTTTAACTGTTAAAAATAGTAATAATACGGGCTTAATTTAAGTGCAATTTTCCAAGCATCATTTTGAGGTATGAATTTTAAAAGGATTTACACCTGCCACTATCACCACACCTTGGTCGACTTTATTTGAGTGTTATTATCTACGAGCGTATTGTCTCCTGTAACAGAGACGACTGCACCCCAGGCTTGATTTTGTAAGAAAAAACACTAAGGGAAATTGTAAAATGTGGTTGAGAATTGAGAATCTCGTGAAAACCTTTTTTCTAAAGATGTTGTGAATTAATTTAAATGTTGGAGGAGGATTGCGTAACTCATTTCTTTCTGTTCAAGTACTATGCAGGCATACTAAATAGAAATAAAAATGAGGAATAAAGCAAGTAAAAGTAGGTAGTAGTAAATAAATTAGGAGGAAGACGCATGACAGAAACAACGTTGCTATTGGATTCTAAGATTTATTTTAGTGGCGTGGAGATGTAGGTACGTTTATTACCGTATAAGTTTATAGGGAGCGAATTATGATGATGGCGTAATGCGGAATACAATTTGAAAATATTTCATCTTTCGCAAAGCCCTGCACCAACGTAGCTTCCTTTGCGTTCTTTCGGAAGATTTAGGGATGATATATGTACGATATAGATATAGGGTGAGGATGGAGGCGTTATATCTAATCGTATCTTCGTCTCGTAGCTATAATATCTTGTAAAGGGAAGGATCCCGGCCTTGATCCTCTGGAAGACAGAAACAATGGATGTAGCTGACGTGAGCACAAGTTTTTTCCCGTATGCAAGTTGCAAGTAGACCACAAGATTTACTGCTAACATTTTATGTTGCAGCTTTCATTAGTTTTTAACTCAATTAAGTAATTAGTATGACTCTCACCTCTGTCTTCTTCCCACAGTATGTATGTTAATTAACCTTGTTATCATTTCGTCTATAAAAATGCAACAACGCATCCCGTTTTCCATTCTAATCGCTTGCCGAGGCGTACTTATTTAACTGCCCGGCACGTAATGTCTCGAGTGCAGAGGTGGATCATCATTCCAGCTGCATCGTATATTATATCATAGACTCACATGGTTATTGAATCTAGTGTAGGGCACGTGAGGAGTGCTGGATGGAGCTGTTTAAAAGGCTATTAAGTTGGTCCATATTGTTGGTGAATGAATCGAGTCGTTCGATCCGTCAAGATTATCCTGATTACAATAGTGATATTTCATGAGGTGTTTTGAGCAAAGGAATTCAAGGAAGGAGCGGCGGGCATGGGAAAGGGAAAGTCAACTAAGGGAAGAGAATAGGAGGACTAATAGAAAAGATTCAGAAACTTTTACTCGGTTGGGATCCTCGGTAAGCGTGTTTGTGCCGTAAGTCAGGTCCAACTGGCTATGATAACGATGAAAAATCAAATTTATTTAACGGTGTCAAGCGTAACAAAAACTTAGCTCAAAGTTTCACCATTTATCCCTTGGTGAAAGGTGGAAGTTAAGAAAGACTTGTAATGGGGCTACTTTTCCTATTTCTTTTAGCTCCAATTTTTCGAATTTTGCTCTGCAAGAGCGTGTAGTTTTTGTGAGTAGTGAGGACGGACGGTATAGAGACTATACACTAGGCACTTGGTACATTTGGTGTTTGGTGAGGCCGAAGTAGCAGTAGCCGCGTGGCAGTGCATTCGTTGGACACTGGAAATGATGGAGTGAGAGAAAAGGAAAAACCTCTTGTATACCATAACACGTACATAGCGAACGAGGAGAGAGAGAGAGAGAGAGAGAAGGGGAAGAATTTTTATGGGAGTAGTTGCAGTTCATTTGATGGCTATGAGGAAGGTAGACCTTTTCTACTTCTTTTTTTTGGGGGGAAGTAATGAAATAAACTTTAATGGGTTTCCTTCTTTGGGTCCCACGGCGTTCATGAATTTTTTCTGGTATCTCATCGTCAGCAATTTTTTAAGGGAAAACCTAGAAAATTCAATTTGTTCATGATCCCGGGTAGCAATCCGCGAAACTCGCTAGATCGTGTCTTCTTCAACACAAATTATGTGTCATGTATAGCACTTGGCAAATATATAAAACAATTATGTCATCCATTTATCCTATGATTTCTCCTACTCTGCTCCAGGAAATAGAAATTATTTTTATACTTTGGAAAATGTGTAGCCTATCAATTTCTAATGTCATCTGCCCAACACATCCTACTTTCCGTCCTTCCGCTCACTCTTTACCTTTCCCTTTTACTTTCCCCAATCCCTCACTTTATTCTTCACAATGTCTGAGCAGTGAGGAAAAGTTTTACCTTACGGTGCAGTAAACACCATTCCCTTTGACCTTTCTCCATCTTTCATTTTGATTTACTCATCATCGCATAATATATTTTATCATTATCGCACATCCTAAGAAAGTGCAGACCTTAGGGATGCCATTTCACAGTCTGTAGTCTCGTGCATACCTACACCCTCCATGCATTGTGTAGCACATCTTAAATCTGGCTCTCTTTAAATACACATCTTGTCCTATGTACGTTGCTAAGCGTGAAGCATTAATCTCATGTTTTCCAATAGCATCACGTAAGTTGGGTCTTTCTTTCGCGAACGTGTCTGTGGTTATTTTAAATGTGAGTTCCATATCTTTCCCTGTCTCATCCCACGATTAGTAGTGCAAAACGGTTACAGAGTACAAAGCTCAGCAAATAGTTGCAGATACATGTTCCGCGGATCCAAGGATTAATTTTCTTTATGCCCTTACACATGTTATGCTAGCATAGCAAAACGGTGGTCATAAATTTTGGAAAAATTAATCTTTTGCATTTTATCTTACCCTGTAACCTTCTACCCTTATGCTCTCAAACTACAGGCCATAAATAACAACGTGTTGCTGTAAACTGAAACTGAGTAAACATAATTGATTGGACCCTTTCTGAATTTTTTACAGGTTGATGAATTGGTTCTCAGGCATTGCGAAAGACGAAGACGAGAAACGAAGATGAGCTATGAGTGCTGTATCCCTCAACTCCTTATGATGCATTCCACATTGCGAGAACATTGCGAAAAACGAGAAGGAAGGCATGTGCTCATCTACCCATTAATTCTTCCATCCACACACACTTTCTCACCAAGTCATGACTGCATACAACAACTTGGTGCTTTCGTGTAACACGCCGCGTAGTGCGTGAGCAACTCTTGAGTCTTGAACCAATCTTATTCCTAACAACTTTATTTCGTTTTAAACAAACCCCCAGGAGTACCTAAGCCTGTATTAACACATAAATATCACCGCAGTTTCTGTATTCTACGTAATTTCAACTTAATGTCTTTTCAAATTAGTCCAAGTAGGTTATCCAGCATTTGCAAAAAATTATAATAAATTCTTATGGACCTCATTTGAAGAACCAGCTCGTTGTAATTATTTCCGCTTGTTGTGATAAACAGTGAGTTTTTGATAACGTTTGGTTGTTACACAAATCAGAATGCCGTGTGGTGATATTTTGGGTGATTTTTCTTTGGAGTGGAAAAGACTGGACTGGAATGAGAGAATGTGATAAATAAAAGAGGAGGGCCGGGTACTGGGTGGAGATGGTGATGGAGATGGAACGCCACAGACCAAGGCAAGGCAGATGCTCCTTACATAGTAATCAGGAGTAAAGGGAAGAAAAGGCCACTGCCACGTCAGACTGAAATGGAGATGTTGGAATGTTTTTGGATGAGCGAGTGAGTGAGTGAGTGAATGTGTGGGATGTGATGTATGGATGAGTAAGGCTGTCGTTTCAGTACTGAGAAGAACGGCTGTGAACGACAGAGGAAATTCAGGGTAAAACTCGAAAGCTTGGACTAAAGTAGATAGAGACAGAGAGAGAGAAGAGTTGAACAGTTTTACGTTGAAAGGATGTTCTGGTCTGGTGAATGGGAGGGAGTAGTAATTCTTGGTGGAAATTGCTGTTGCTGTTGTAGGGTTTGGAATTTGGGAAGGAGAAGGAGAAAGCTAGCAATTATAATGTCTAGGAATCTGTTTTGATTTCAAATCAGTCTTTTCCCATGCTTTGTTGTATGTGGCGTGCTTTGAACGCTCAACTCTTACACTTACGAGCTATAAAAAAGGGAATGAAATATTGATGGAAACGAATGTGAATGTATTCCTCATCTTACTTATGATGGAGGTAGGGATCTACGTAGATGGGAGATAGTAGTGGAAGGAAATGTGGATTGCGGATGGAAGGAGATGGGCACGGACACTTTGGGATTTGTCCCCATGCTCTGTATACTGGGAGTATAAAGCTAGTTTAGGTGTATAGAGTGAGAGGGAGGAGATATAGAAATAGATATTAGGTAAGGCTTGATCCGTTACATATTCCACTGATGTTTTTATTGCTTCTCTCAAAGGCCTAGTAGAAGGAGAAGGAAGAATGAGTTTTCACGTTCCGTCTCTCTTTCACTTTCAGTCTCTTCAGGCCAACCATGTACGCACTGTATATACATTGTCTAATTCAAAGCTTTTAAATTGCACACTCGATTCCATCCCCAGCACTCAACTTTCAATTTTTCTATAATACACGGCTCCCGAGCACTATACATACGCATTAACCTTTTTTGAGGAACAGAGACGCTCGAGCTCCTTTTGACCTGGTAAAAGGCGGGAAGTCGGGAAGGAGAAGGAATAGGAATCTGGTAATGGGATGTAATGTAGCACTGCGTAGATATCTCATACACAGAGACAGAGTTACATTGAAGCTCGTGGGTAAAATCTCACTGACTTCCTCCTGACTTTGAGTGTGATGGTGAGTGGAAAAGTGATGAATATTAATTATTCAGTAGTCTCCATGATGTACTAATTCTAATTCTTATCTGGCATTCCTAAACATGCCCATATACCTGCATCCAATGTAGCTACGCACAACACCACCAAGTTTTCTCGGCGTATTTCGTAGTCCTACTCAAACCAAATTGTGAGTCGTCGCTCCGGGTTCCGTAGTATTGACTTCCCGGTAACGTGATTAGTCCAGTCCAGTCACCTTGAAAACTTGAAATGGCTTATTCTAATTTTGCATTTGTCGCTATAGCTGGTGGGCTTGATAAATTCGGTCTGAGATTCAGTCTCAGGTGCAGATCCACATCCAGTTCCTCATAGAAATAGAAATGGAAATCACATTGAATATTTAGAGAAAATCTAAGATGTGGATTCACTTGACGCCGCCTAGTCAATCTCTTGGTCGTGACGCCATGAGTTTTTCTCAATTGACGTTTTTTCCTGTAGTAAGTAGGTCTAGGAGGGAAACGGTGAGTAGGTTGTTGAAATGAAATTTCTCTTGGCACTTATTGGGAGGAAGAGCAAGGATCGGTTCGGAGGTATGAAAATGAAATTGAGAAAATGAGGAGATATCCATGTTTGGAGATTCGATATTCTGTTTGGAAATTGTAATCCTTCCTTAATCCTCTTGGTCGTTTTCCGAGCATAATTAAACCACAAGGAATTTCTGGCGCAGTTTAAATGTTGAATGACGTAAGCAATTATAGGAGATGCTCAATCTACAGTCCTCAGACTATGTAGGCTTGTACATGGAGTTGTAGTGGAGGTTGACGGTGGAGAGGAGTAGAAAATCTTAAAGATTCATTACAACCATTCATTCACAGTTGGTAAAGGGTTTATGGTACACGCATAAGCTTAAGGAAGTAGCTGATTGGAAGTTGTAGGAAGGGAAATAAAGCTCAAGATTTACAAAAGTATATTTGTCCCTTGTGTCGACGACTCGGAGACCTATGGATGTTTCATCTATACGTATATGCGAATAAAATGGTAAAATTGTATGCGCTGGTCGCAGCTTTGAATGCAAATCAAAATGAAACTGGTCCACTAATACGCTTTAACTTAGACTCTGATATTAAAAGTACCGAGAGTTTCTTCCACTCGTTTCCCTAAACTACGTGGTTCAATTCTCAGATTCTAGCCTGTCGCTGGGACTGTCGCTGTCCCACAAATTCTGTCTACTTCATTTTCCCCCATTTCACTCCATTTTATCGCCAGTTTCTCTTCCCTTCGCCGGTATATTAATGAACTCCTGACAAGAACGCAATGCTGACAATAACGTGAAAGCACTATCTTGTTCCGATCCTTCCGGATATTCTCCTCCGCTCAAGTCTAATCATCATAAAAGTTTCCTTAATCTGCCCCAAAAAATCCACTAAATCTTCACTTTCCCATTTCCCTCATCCCTTCATTTATTTATCTGCTAAACGAACATACTTTATCTATGCAAATAATAACGTCATTTAATTACCCTTCGCAATTAGCATAGGAAATCACTTCAAATTCAAACTTGACAAAATTAACCTTAACTACTTTGCATTAAAATTAAAATTGTCCAAAGATTCTTTCCAAGCTTCTGCCCATCCTATGCTTTCGTATCATCTCCGTCTCTACTACTACGTATATACTTCTTTTATACTTTATGTATACCCTCAAGGTTTACAAACCTCTGATCCGTCACCATGCATCATCATCAGTTTTATATGCGTTGAAAACCCACCATGGGATTGTCTTCGGCTACATACTTCCTCTACTCTACAACGCCCGTAAACAATTATTCATTGTCTTGGTTTATATTGTTGTATCGTAATCGTCATCAGGATTATGACCATATTCTTCCGAGATATGACCATCTTGTACCTACTTGAAGACTGAATGACGGTGTCAAAACATTCTTGTCACTCCACTTTGTTTCTGTCTTGGTAAGGGTACATAATATGTGCATCGGTCATACATGCGAAGCTGTGGAATGCTCGCTATTTTGCTGTTGGAACTGTTCCACTAAGCAACTTCTAATTAATTAGTGGCATGTATGGATTTCACGGGGCATGGATGATTCCGAGGTAGTTTATTAAAATGATTGTAAATGTTAATCACTGGAGTACTTAGCCGGATTCTCATTAATTGTCAAGGGTGTCAGGATAAGGACAAGTGTCTGTGTGGAGCTAAATTTTGAAGTGTTGTAACAAGATTACGATTAACGACGTCAGACAATGAGAACAAAGGTTGAAAATTGAATCGGAATCCACGCAGTCTAGAGAATGGTTTTTTTTCTATCTCATTCGCCATTCATTTTCATTTTATTGCTATCGTCTCTACATATCTCATTTTGCGGGTCGAGCATTAGATATGTACCTACGTCCGCACAACTCATTTCTATGGATGACTAAAGGCTGTGACTGTGGTTATGGATGATGGTGCTGGTGCGGGTAGTAGTTATTTGAGTTGATGTCCCCGTTCTATTTAAGTCTTTATGCCTTTACGAGCCTGCCATTTCTCGCTCTCGCTGTCGTTTAATAGAGTCAGTGCCAATGATGTAAAGATGTTGAATTAATCGGAGTTCTCAGTTTTTGAGAGTTGTATACGCAGCAGTCATTAGTCTTTAAACATTCACCGAGATCTTGCCAAATAACTGGAAATGAATGTGAATTGTGTGCCGTTAGGGAATGTGACTTGATTCAATGCTTAATTACGTATTCACACAGTCCTTGATGCAGGCATTTGAAACGGAAAACAGGATCCATAGATTCTATTGTAATTAATAAATTTTTCATTTCGAATTGTCCCTTCCTCTCAGCTTAGCTCAGTAAACCAAAGCAAATTGAGTACACCTTTCCGTTCCACAACGGTGGCTCGAATCCGAGTCAAAATCAGAATCAGAATCCCAATCAGAATCAGAATCACAATCACAATCACAATCACAATCACAATCACAATCACAATGAGGAACCGAGTAGACAACTGGAAGGAGAAGTGGTAAGCCAGGATCAAGAATGAATAAAAACACATCATCATTATTCATGCCTTTAGTAATTATACTTGATAAGAATAAAGTGACGTTACAAGGACTTCTGGATCGTTTCATTCTTCAATCGTTATGGTTATGCACCTACCTCCTAACTTTCCCAGCCTCAGCGAAAACGACGATGGATATTTAAGCATGGAATACGCGCAATTATGCACCATGCAACTTGAAAAATAGCGCAGTGAGTAAATGAAATAATAATGTACTGCTTACCTACCCGGTACTTATGTACTTCTCTTCGTTCGGGATGACGATGAAACTTAAATTCTGCTTGCATGTAGGACTCCTATGTATGATGCAACGTGATTTTGAACCAGTACGACTCGAGTTGCATTCATACCCTAACATTTTGCAATATAATTTTTATTTGGGCATGGAAAGGATTCCATGTGTAATGAGGGACAGGGAATATCCAGGCGAGAGTAATTTATGCAGGCAACCTGTACACTTAACGCTTAACTTAACCCATTAATGAAGGTAATTTATGTAAATGCCAAAGGAAAGTGTAAGTTGCTGTATTTACTACGACTTACAATATAAATGAATTAACTTGTGACTTGTGATCATTGAGTCGGACGGTAGGCAAGATACATGTATGGTTGATTGTGAGCTACTTATTGCTTGAATAAATCGGAAGCTAGAAATGTTGTTGTGAGTTGTGAATTGGGACTTGGAGCAGGGAACTATTGTTTTGTTTCATTAGAATTGAATTAAAATAGTGATGCAGTGTGGAGATAGAAATAGAAATGCGTAGGAATAGAAAGTAGTGGGGACGGTGTGGCTGTATCTGTATCTGTATTGTAATTATGTGTAAGGATCTCCATGGTTTCCTCCAATGATTTTGAGAAGGGAAGACAAAAGGTGGAAGGAAGACATGGTGGTATAATAAAGTAAAATCTCCAAGCTCTCTGACCTGGCGTTCGATGTATCTGTAGATGTGTACTACGGACGAAAGTGATTAGCGTAAGTTGCTCAAAGGTTAAAACTGAAAGTAAGACGTATGAGGTTTTCTCATGACGGTCTGGCTTGTATCCAACTTTAGCCTAGACTATATGTAGGACACTTCATGGGCGATGACAGTCGTCACAACGTCCGCGTCCGGTTCCCAAAGTCATCAGTCGCTGGGCAGTAACCGCTGTCCTTCACTTTCACTTCCCTTCCCTTCCCTTCCACAATGCGATGGTGAGGACGTGAACTAGAATCAGGACTGAGCATGGAGCACAAACCGAAACTTTTATTATGGAAAAGAATCATATCCTGCGAATGCATCTAAACTGGAATTTACATCATACACCTACCCGGAGTATAATTATATGTGTACGTATGTAGTAGGTGTCCGTATGAAAAGCATAGCAACCACTGCAGTTAACGTTGAGGGGTCGTGGTGGTCGTTGCATAGCACAGCACAGCACAGCGTTGTAGAATGAGAACCAGAACTCGAACCGGATTCAGGATTCAGCACCACGGCCAGAGACGAGCATGAGCTTTGATTTGGCTGAGAACAGGGAATGGGTTTGTAATGTGGTATGGATATATAAGTAATTATGTATGTACGTAGGACCATTCCATGGAAATTTAAAGTTTTACATGACAAGCTCATAATGAATACCTCATGCTTTGTAATGAAACTGAAAACGAAAATGAAAGTCATGGGTAGGAGTAGGATGTCCGAGGAAAAGTTTTCAGCTTGCGCTATCACTCCAGATATGGAAATCACTTGGACTTGGACTCAACTTAAAATTAGAACCTTCATGTTCAACATGCATATACATGTGTGAGCTGACTACATCTATAATCACCACCTACATATCTCATACCACACCACACTACGCTATCACACCCATTAGGTTTTTTCATCCTGGCTAAGCCGGTTGGCTGCTCCATGTAGCGTAGGAGTAGAATGAACCACAGAGACTGAGGAGATGCAGTAAATGGAACATGGAGAGAATATGAAATTATCAGACCTGATAAGACAATGACCATGTTCATGGGGTCAACTCAAATCAAAATTCCTGAATAGCATTTCACTCTACAAGTCTTGAATTCTCCACCAAAACAATCTCGTCGTCCTATTCAAAATCAACCGTATGTTTCCTTTCCCTTCACATTTTACTACCCACTTTTTAGTTATGGAAATTATCCTATGTGTACACAAACCCACATAGAAGAGTACGGAAAACTTTTCAAGCTTCGCTTTTCCTCCTCTCCTCTACATGTACATGTAGCTCTGCCTTCAATGACAATCACATGGTATCAACTTAGCGTTAGACCTACTCTAGTATTGTCATTGTCATTGTCATTGCCATTGTCATTGATAGGGGCCAAACCGTCACGTCATCCGTAAAGTAAGCATCACAATAAAATGTAAAATATGATTTTATGTATGCTGTAATGCTATTTCAAAGTAATGCCAAAGTAACGCCCCTCCATCCCATTCAAATCTCTCACACATTTCTTTAAATAAACCCACATTCTGTATTTTATTATTAAATTAAAATGACGCCATCAAGCTTACACATGTAACACAAAACGTTGATTATACGATTCATTTTTATAGTGAAGTACTCATAATGTAGGTCATCGTATATGTGTACATATAATTATAATTGTACATACATGTACATATAAATGTATATATACGAATGGATAGTGATACCTTCATACATATACATATATAATTATACATGCACGCAATATGTTATCCAACTACATATTATCCTGGCTGGAACAATCATTTGTAGAATAATTAAATAATTTGAAGCAGTAGTAATTATATCAAGTTCTAGTTAGCCTATAAGAACAACTCTACAGCGTTAACATCCATTAACATTTTCTTAAACCTTTTAGCTAGTAACTTTTGATGATTTATGACATCATCATACACAGTACATCAGTACAGCTATGCATGTAGTATACACAACACACACAAAATTATATTATACAGAATAATTATTATTAGGTTTGTCTTTGTAGTTAAATAGCAATGATGATTTTTATTAGTACATATAATTATATATCATTGCAAATTGTAAATGGTAGATTGTAGATTTCAAAGTTTTTAATTCCTTTCAACTATACAATAGCCTTACAACTGGGCTAGCAACGGGGATAATTGCAACGAAGTAGAAGAAATCTTTCTTTAGAATAATTCTTACATCACAACGACACTTTTACATAGTAGGTCTCTCTATTGTAATTATATATGTACTTGTGCTTATATATGTTAGATATATGTAATTATTACATAGATAAGATATTACAGCTACAACTTCTACAACCATACGAAATAAATGTAGGAATGTACCAAAAGAACCTTGTCACGCATTAAATCAGCTGTGTATTATGTAATAGTGGCTTAACTAATTTGACAATCAGAGTTTGAAAAAAATCAAGGAAATTATCATCTATCCTCTATCTTAGCTTTTAACTTGTGCAGATATCTAGGTATGTATTTTTGTCTCAGGTTTAGCTTAATGTCTATTACTCAAGATGATTGTAATGTACTGTTTTTTGAATTCCTTGGATTTTGAAACCATGCTGGTAGAGCGTAACGGTAACGTTATACGTTATACCCATGGCCATGGTGAGTTTGCAAGGATGATAAGTAATTTTCGAACTTGTGTCGATGTGACTTTAGTTAAACTATAGTTTGTTTTTGTTTTGGGATGTGGAATGAATTTATACTGTAAAATGTGTTGCTCATTCATAACTTCCGATTTATAATTATTACTTAATACTACACAGCCAAATCACAGTTTTTTCTAAACAAACCACATTAAAACAGGTAAGTTATATACACAGTATCTACTCAATGTCACGACGAGTGTACGTTGACACACTAGGGAGGTACACTGCAGGAATTTCTGTGAGTTCAAATGAGCTATGGTCATGGATACCACAGTTACAGTTCACACAGTCATAGTCATAGTTAGGAAGGTAATTAAGTGTTTTTCTTATTCCATAGATATCCCTCGAACAATGAGCACTGGATGACGATGACAATATGACTATACTATGACAGCAGTATAGTAAACGATACTAGAGAGAACATAGCAACAGCAAGGTAGGAAGGTATGCGCGGGTAAATAGAACCATACATAGAATTCAAATTCTGAACTTACTGTCGTCGTCGTCGTCGTCGTCGTCTCTTTCCCGTGCGTGCAGTGTTCAATAAAGAGGCAGTTGAATTGATTCTTGTTTCAAACCACCATCGTTTCGAGTGTTAATAATTATAATTACGATTATAACTTCTAGGTACCTTATACAATTACAGACATCTTACTTCTACTGAACACTTGATTCGTTTTCTCGGGAACTAGTATACTTTGGGGCTCTGTCGCATGCTACTTCCCGAGAATTTCAGCAGTTTTATTCTTTAAACTTACCAATTGTTACGATCTTTATTTAAAATAAGTATTAAATCTAATTATAGTTGCTTCAATTGTTTGGATTCAAAAAGTAGTTCCTTCTTTTCCTCTCGTTTTTTGTAGTTGCTATCAGTGTTTAAATGTAGTGTATCTTTGTTTATGTGATTTCCTTCAAAAACGTCCTTATGATTATGGTTGATGTTCTATAATTATATAATTAATTACCTACATATATATATGTATGTATGCTTTTGTATATTGTTAATTAGAGTTGTGTACATGTACTTTTTACTTATCTCTAATACTGCCTTAATTAAATGTAGGTATACAATTATGTAATGATACATCTATGATTTATTATTTAGTATGATTTTAGCTTTTAGTACAAATTAAGAGTACCCTATGAATAACTGCTGATTTATTTAACACCGAATATTTCTTTACGACGAATATCGAATTAACAATCATTAAACTTGGGTATTTAGACTATTCCTTAGTATGTGTATTCGCAAATTCGAAAGTAAAATTTTAATGGCAACAATATCTAGGAGTTTCATAGCTTGTTTTCTTAACTAGATAATTTATTCTCACATGCTTTCTTCCACTAACTACGAGTCTGATACATCCATTAACGTTAGAGACTGAAACTTGAAAAGAACTGCAGGGCCTGGCCATTTATAGTAATTATTACTCTTTTTAAAAAATAGCCCAGTGTATCTATCAACGTGTGTATACTGTCCTACGCTGTAATTACATAGTTTGTTGTTTTTATTATTATATAGGTATGCATGTATGTACGTATGTTCCTACTTTACTTTTATTTGACTAGCATAATACTAGAAAGGTCCAGCCTTGCATTAAAATCCGCCGCTTTCAGCTTCCTTCATTTTCTCCGACCTTGACTGTGACTTTGAATTTGAATCTTGCTTCAGTTTTAACCTGACCATCCAACAGTTTTTAACAATTAGGTAATTATTAATGTACCACATTCAATTTTTGAAACAGAGACTAATTCATAAATGCTATTTGGTTCGGTTCAAGGGTTTGCACAAGTGGAATGACGAAGGACCTTTGTATGGAATTACACATGCTCATAATTATTACTACTCGTCACCTCGACGAACCAACGTATAATAAATGTGTAGTCAGTTAAAACTTTTTAAAACTAGTGAGTAATTAAGTATATTATAGTGTTTAAACTTGATTTATATTATCATTAGCATACACAAGTTGTACTAGTCATATAGGTAAATATGATTTATCATCGTTATTCTTAATCAATCACTTCTTATCTACCTACGTTACATTTACGTCGCACCCTAGAAAGCGTTTGTCCTTTTCATTATAACAGTTGTAGTCCTCTGGTCACAAGTAAAAAGCTACCCCAATCCGCTACTTTACCACGTTTTACTCAAAAGCTATTCTAATTCTTGCTATTGCTAATCAATAATTACCTACTGTAATAGTTGTAGTGTATTGATACGGAGTACCCAGGTAGGTAGTTATAGTTTTCTTCCTCACAACGTTTGAACATGAACTTGAACATGTAATAACATCATTCATTCACTTTTTTTCATTTTTATTTTAGTTTACATCTTCGTGCTTGTTATCATGGGATCAACTAATTCCACTGTGATTGTTTTTGTTCATTTGTTTTTGGTAATAATTATAGGTAGAAGGTATTTAGGTTGTGTTGTATTGGAATATAGTATCAGTTATCAATAATTATATCTGCACCGCAGATCAAAATTGTATTCTTTTTTGTATACGCTTTGTCGTTTTGTTTTGTATAATTATTATAAATTTGGTATCTTTATTACACTAACCATACATATAATAATCTGGATCCTTACTCAGCATTATAAGCAATGCCAATCACACACTTTGAATCTGGGCTCGACGACTAGTTAAGTTTTCTTCGTGTTCATGTAAAAGTGGTTCCAACATTCAAACAACAAGAACCATATTAAAATGTAAATATTTATAGACAACTAATCCCCACCATTTCATCACATATCATTCAGAATCATATCATCATGCTATAGGTATCTACTAATCAGTGAGTATTATATTTTTGAAATTAAAACGTATTCACTATTCAGTCAGCAACATAAAAGCCTGTATGTATGTATGTATTCTGTTTCTATTCCGGCTGCAGGAGGTCTATATGAGATACGTCCATGCAACTGCTAATATTGTTGTTTATAATAGTCGTGGCAAAGGTAATGAACATTTTTGCAGAAATTATCTCAGATGTGTTACAAGTAATTCGTTTAGTCCCAGGATAAAATCAATACGGCCGCTGAATCTTGACTGAATGCTGACGAGTTGAGGAGAGAACTTTGGCCAAAGACTTGCTTTGCTTGCTCGGAGACGGAGAGCATGTAAGCATATGCCAGAATTGTCCGTGTACGTATCACATCCTATCCTTGCTTCGACTCAAAGTAGACCTGACTTATACTTGCACCTCAGGTGTTACGTATCCTTTTGACATGACTTTGACTGTACTTACATTCAAGATAGGCATTTTAGTACACATACTATGGGTTTTTGCACCGATATGACTTTGCTTTGTCTGCCTTGCCATCATAATTTGTTGGTATTAAAGTTTACTTAATATTTGTCATTATTAAAATTAGTTAGTCATAGGCTCGAAAAATCAATGCTAATGGGTTGAAACTGAAGAATGGTCTAAAGGAATGGTGTAGCCTGGCATGGTATTTATGGTAATTGGCAGCGAGCAGGAAGGACGCGGTAGTAAGAGGATAATAATTTTTCTAAATTCACAAAACGAAATCCGGTCACGTTGAGTTACGAGTATTCAGCATCCTCTTCAGCTCCCATCATTTGTCTCTCATTCTCAATCTTCCTAATCGTAAGAAAATAAAAAGCAAAACATGAGCATACATCATATCTGTTGTCCTGGCTCCTAAAATGCTTCCTCTCACATTACCAAAATGCATGCTACTGGTAATAAAGTAATAAATAGAAACAACGGAATCAACATCTACGGGCTATAATTATATAATCGTAACATTAGTTATTTTTGCGCCACTTTGACTTATTTCTCCCAAGAATACCGTCATTGAAGGTGACAAACTTAAGCCCTTTAGTCTTTTCCTTAGACCGAACTTGAAAGCTTGTGTGTTTATGAAAATCGAAAAGAAATACATCGCCTTTTGTAGCTCTTCTCCTATACATAAAGTTACCTAATTTAGATAACTTTTGAAGTGCCGCAAGTCTCTATGTTTTGATTGTGAGGGAATATAAAGTTGTTAAGCTTTGATCCTGCAAAGATAACATGTACTTTTTCTAGGATATACTGGAGTGACAAATTGTATTGAAAAAATCAGAATTACGTGGATGAGAACATCCTGCAAGCAAAGACAACAAAGTTTCCTGGCTCTCCTTTTCCAAGAACATAGAGTTGAGATTCTGAGATGAATGATGAATGTAAGTTTGTGGGAATGGTGCTATGGAGAGCGTTTGCCCTAGTTATTTAGACTGGAGCTGGAATGAGCTCTCCTTTCCTTTTATAATTATTTGAGTGTGAGTTGTAGTTTGTAGTCCTATCCTATGAATGGTTTTTGAGAGCCCTTGCAATTACCACTATCTACGATAGATCCAAGATACCATACCACCACGATCCATGGATGGGATGGATAGGAGGGTAAAGTTGGACATACTTTGTAGTCTCAAGTTCTCGAAAGGTTAGCGGAAATACAAAGTCGGAGTCATATTATAGCTCCAGCCACCAGGACAGACAGAGTGAAGAAAAAGGGGAAGGAAAAGCAGGAAGCGGATCTAGACTCTAGACTCGAGCACCCGGCTTCTTTCTACACTTCACTGTATCAAATTTTGATGGTAGTAATGTTCATCTTTACACACATATCTAAACAGAGTTCTTGGTTCTTACTGCTGATGGGAACCGTAGCTAGCTTTCCTTTTCGTTTTCGTTTGATATGCATATTCCTTATTTTTTCCACTCAGCAACGGTTATTTAATTTTTAATTCCAACTTGGGGCATTGTATCAACGTAACCCATGCATGAAGTACATTAATCTTGCACAAATCCGTCTGGATATAGTAGTCGAACTTTATCAAGGATTCTTTAGGATGCTGCTATTTTTGAGATATACATATAATTATGTATGCACATGTAGGTGTAGTGGTGTAGTGTAGATTGTAGATGCACAGGCATACCATATTGTACATACTTCCTTAGCGTTTTCTATACCATGGTATGATGAATAAGTACCTACACCTACCCTTCGTCTATCATAACAAGCCCGGAATCAAGGTCCAAATTAAGAAATTCTTTGGCATATTAGCATTCTGCAGCCATGACTGTTCCATCCACTCCACTCTATGCCACGACAAAAGACTTTAAATGATATACCACTTTAAAAGCGGAGTGAACGAAGAGTGAATGAAGCAAAAATGAGTCGCCTTCCACTTAATTTTTAGATGCTTCCTTTGTTGTAGTCCTTAATAAAAGGTACAACAATGGATTTAGATGCACTGCGTGTGCAATCCACTGTTTTTAATTACTGGGATGCAACTAGAAAATTTATTTTTATTAGAGGTAAATCCTCGGTCTTCTACCGGAGTTTTTATTTTCCAAAAATGCCAACATGGCCACCGTAGCCATAGGCGATAAGATTTTCTAATGCTTAATTGTTGTGAAAAGGAATTTAAAGATCAACAGATTATTTAAATTAAGTAAAGACAGAGTGAAATTAATACGACTCCGGAATCCGAATCCGAACCCAATGGCAAACCCCGCAAACCCACTATCCGAAATCCGAATCTAACTCACGGACATCTCAAAAGCCAATGCCAAGTCAAATAAATACAAAGTACAAATGCTCAAATGCCAAAGCCAATACCAAATCAAATCCAAATCAATATCAAAATAACTAAATAACATTCGCAGGTCATAGCCGATTTCAAATTAGAAACGTTTTAGTATCGGTGGCTGTACAGGTGCTGTGGACTGTGGAGGACATCTTTTGTGGAGAACGAAACAGGAGAAAGGAATTCTGGGGTATGGTAATTCACAGTGGTATGAGGCCTTTTCATTTAATAAGTCACTGAAATTCAAGTTAATAATATTGTTGTAAATATTGACTTTTCGTCCCGGGCACCATAATGGCTAAGCATAGGATTTCCCGGGTTGCCGTTACCATTAGAGGCAGGCATCCTTAGAGGCCGGCTATTATTGGAAGTTATACGGTAATAACTCAGTGGCAATAAATTAAAGGCCGAAATCATTATGCATATATTGGAAGCATTATTCGAGTATTTTTGTCAGAATTGTTTTTTAATTTTACAATAAAATGAAATGAAAATTTTACCGTACATCTATGATTAAATATATCAGGGCATATTTTTTACTGTGTACACCTATGACTAAGTACCAGATTTGTGTACCTTAATTTTTGCGATCTTTCTTATCCAGTCCGATAGTTTTTGACGCTCATTAAAAATTTTCATGCAATTAGAAGGAAGGAAAAGGAAGGAATACTGTATTCCGAATACATTATGATCATGAACATCAATTGCAAATCTATTAGGTAGATAATTTAAATAATTATAAAAAAATATAGTAAATAAATCCCGGAGGAAAAAAATCTATGGGAGATAAACCTGACACTGCAACCAAACCAGGATACGAAAACAAATTAAATATGTGTTTGTTATGAATGCAAAAATGCACCTGCAATTATGGTAAAGAGCATAAGTCAGATCATATGATTGCAATTACCTATTCCAGACAAACACTTGGACGAAAATCATGCAGCTGCTGTCTTCATTAACACCGTTTTTATTCGGTTTGATTCTACTCCATTTTGGAACATGTGACGATACCACTACTGATAAGGAATCGGCGACCACGGCCAAATCAAAGGACAATGGTGCCGAGGCACAAAATCAGAAGGGGATTGAACCGACTGATACGAATGCTAACGATAAGCAAAGTTCTAGACAAAATGATTGGTTAGAAAGCTGTACCATCACAAACGGTAAAAGCAACGAAAAAAAATGAGTAGTGGTGAATGGTCTGATCTTTTAACCTGCTGATCTACTAGTCAAATCAAGCCAGACCTAGGCTCAATAAGAACAGGTAAGTCCTTCTGACGTCACCTCTTCTACATCACGCGTTAACATGGAAGAATTTTAAATTTCGCGCTGCATCAAGGGTGAATCAAGACAAGCGTAAAATACTTCCATGCTAGACGTCAGAAGGGCTCACCTGTTCTTAATGAGCCACGTCTAGGTCTGGCTTGATTTGACTAGTATGTTCATGACCTGACTTGTATGAATAACAATTAAACAATTTTCTAGGCTCCGATCCTTGTGAAACGCCCGCAATGACATGTGTTAACTACGGTAAAATATACAATGGAGGGCCCGACGTAAGCGTTTGTGACTGCGTAGTGCCTACAAACCTTACAGATTGTCACTGCAATACAACATCAGGGAAAATTGTTCGACGATGGGAGCATTCGGCAGGTAACCCCACAATTCCAGCGAAACCGAAGAATGTAATTTCATGGCCCGCAATAGGATTTAGTAATCCAGGATGCTACCTTGAAAATGGGGAATTGTGTCTTATGTCAAAACACGCAGCTCCTGATGCACAAGTATACGAAGTTTGCAAGTACCGTCACCACTGCGAGTCTATTGTAGGATCGGCATCTTACGGATTTTGTCTCCGAGGCAATGCTCCTTGTCACCTTTTGTCGACCAAACTCATCTTTTATCTTCTTGTCAGTGTTTTATGTTTATTAGTATAAACTTTTCCTCGTTTTGAGTTTGATCATCATTAATATACCTACGCATACACCGGTTAAACCGTAAATAGTACAAGTGTAACAATGTCATAAATGATTTAAATATTCTATATTACCTACTAATAATCCAAATCCGAATTTTGCTAAATTAAACTTCAAACCCTAATGAATTAGTCTAATGGAGTCAATTACTAAGTGCAATGTTTTGTTTCCTTAACATGTATCATATCGTATTACCTTTGTGGGACTATATCAATAAAAACGGAAGGGTTAGGTTAGATAAAACGAAACAAATCCATGAGTGTGTCAACTTCGTAGGTTAAGGTGAAGGGAATTGTACATTCAAATAATTAATTTGGAAGTTTAATAAATAATTATTAATGCAGAATCATTACGACACATTTTCTAATCTTATTATTCTCAGTGGTATGAATTTGGTGGTGTTTATTTTTGGAGATATTTTAAAAGCTGATGATTGAAAGAATCTGTCAAGGGTGGTGAACTCAAGGAAGAATTATTCGACTTTGGTCTACCAGCAGTCGTTGGTGGTAGGCGAACATGATCATCGCCGATTGCTCTAACCTTAATGAAGTGTGAATTCAAGAAGTAGGTACCTAATTTGAATTGTCACTGCCCTCGGTTCCAGTTCCATTCCAAGTTTTGAGTGTTTAGATGTATTAACTTTTACAGTGTAAATGTCATTAAGCAGCGTGTTAACATCATGAAACCTTAAACTTTCAATAGCTCCGATTCGGGTAGAGATAAATAATAAAAACCAATTATATAATTATTTCGTAAAGTTCTATCGAATAGAGCACTACAAATTCAAATGTATACTTGTATAAAATTGTGATTCATACACACATGCTACTAAAAACATGCAAAACTTCAAAAATTATGAACTTAAGTCATTTTCTATCTTCGTTGCTGGTAGACTACGACCAAAACATATTTCAGCATCCAAAACTATGTAACGGTTTAAAATAAAAGTTTGTTTTGGTAAGTGAAGGTTATACCTCGGATTCGTTACAACCTGCAAATAAATTTTGTAACAAATAATTGAGTAAAGATCAAAGAAAGCAAAATTTTGTCTTCAAACAATTTAACTAGCTTGTCTATTTAGGAAGTGTCATTACCAGTAGTTAATTAAGTGTGCTAATTTGAGGATTTCGAGCTCATGACTGCAGAACTTGGCTAATAAATAATGAAGGGGAAGATAAATGGTGCATGCGGAACTGATGTATGCAAACGCATCTTATGGCTTCGGAGATTAAATCACAAAATAAAATGCATATCTAAATATGTATGTAGGTATACCTACGTAATATGCATATGTACATATGTATAACCAGACAGTCACTGGGTTGCTGTTTCCTAAGTATGGTTCATGATTATTATAGGTAAATTAAACTCTTACCATTCGGTCTCTATGACTTTTCAACTTTTCAACCTTTATTTACTGGTCAGAAGGAAATCATCGATGGGAAATTAGCGGATTACTTTTTAAGCAACGCACTTTATTTCGGTGGCATGCTAATTGACTGCAGTAGATGGGATGGGATTGTGTGCCTTCTGATTTCTATTCAAATTACGTGGTTGTTTATAAACAGACTTGGACACATAAGATACATAATATATATGTACAAGCTGAAGACTGATGCTGTAGGAGTAGGAATGTGTAAGCGTTTGAACTTTGAGCAGAAAGTACAAAATTAGATCCTTGATGGCACTGACTGATGTTCAAAGCTTATTATTTCCGCTATTTTCCTGTGTGTCCATTACTCGCCACGCTCAAGTAAGTTTCAAACTGAGCGAGTACATGGATGTAATTGCCAACGCCGATTTGAATGAATAATTAATTCTCAGTCTCCTCCTGTGCGCATGCATCCAGCAGTAATAATATTATGGTTTAATTATTTCATAGAGCGGATTATTTCTTACGTACCTTAGCTAATCAGTCATCCTTCACCATTCACCAGTCTTGAATGACCCTTAAAGCCGGTTACTTGAATCTGAATTCTTCATTATTCTAGAGAAACAGGGAATCAAAAATCCTTTAGGGACGTTTAATCGTATTTTGTTCGGATTTGTAGCATTTCATGCGCCACTTTTATTTACAACTCGGAGAGGTAATTCATTAATTACTTGATAGCACATATATAAATAATTATTAAACATGCATTTTGGCGAATTATGACAATTTCAGAAACGAGGAACATTTTATAATAGGAATTATTTGTAATTCCTTAAGGGCAGACGTCGAAAATTGTTTGTTAGACCCTGGTAACCATATAAAACTAATGGAAAAAATCAAAAAAAATTTCGGCGCACATTCCCGCCGAAACGGAGGCTTTTTTCATTAAAACAATTTCAAATTTGAAATCTACATACAATTTTGAGCCTAGGTCGCTTTGAAATTGTTCCTACATTATTTTTAAAAAGTAATGCCATTTCTCCCAAACAAACTCCAAGATTTTTAATGTGTTGATTTCATTATGTATTATAGGAGTTATTTTGTTTGAAAGGTCATTAAGGTCAAATATCTTCATGCTGATATTTTGATCTAAGACTGCTTGGATTCAGAATTAAATTCTCTACAAAATCATACCTATCCAATTAGTTAACATTTAGTACTTTTGGCGTCTTTGTGCGCACAAAAATACCACCTTGACATGTAATTCAAATGGAAAAACTCCCAAGATATTTTCGACGTCTGCCCTTAATGTGAAATTGCTTTTGGGGGATTTGATGCACTTCTATTAGTACACTGCACGTCTCAATGTTTTGAAAATTATCCTGGCGTTGTAGTCTGAATGAACTATGAAACTATTACATTTGTGATAATAATAAAAAAGGAAGGACAAGAGCTGATATTTGAATCACTATTTGCATGTTTATTTTTTTATTGACATTTTTTTGCTATGATGATGCAAGGGAAATTCAATATTATTCCAAGCCTCACATTCAGTATGCTGGAGTCCCTTGGATGTAATATATCAGTCCCTTGTCACATCCAATGAGATTACAGCTCCATACAAACTCTTCTAACGTGAACGTTACACAGGCTACACATTCTTGAAATATTTCGTGTGCAAAAACGGAAAGGAATTTATAGTATTCGTTTTGAAGTGGATGGGTAAGAGAATAAGGTTATGTCAGCAAATAAGTATGTACCTACGCTATGACAGTCCTCTGTGCCATTATTTACTTACTTTAATACAAATTGTATTTTTCCAATTTGTACCGTTTGCATAAAACCAATTTTAGAAAATTCAAACTCTGCATTGCCGACACAATGGGAAACTAGGACTAGGACTCGAAGCTACACGTTTAAAGAGATTCAATCTTAAATTTGTTGCGCTATAAATTGTGGAGTCAATTCTCTCCCAAAGTATCCCACTACTTACATATGCGCTTGGCATTGGTTTCGGGTAAGTTACTGTACTGAGCTGTACTGCTCAAGCAGCGATAGGCAAACAAATTAATGAATCTTGTTCCTAATAAATCACCAATTTTTCAACACAAAAAATATCGAGAAATCAGACTTTATCATTTCCGTCAGTCTCATTCCTCATGGCATGATGATGAGACTTGCCCAAATTCCAAGTGACAAAATTCTATGTGAGCTGAAAGACTTGTGGAAGCTGCCTACCCCCCAACATTGGACAAAAACCTGGCCAAAGCCAGAACCAGAGCAGACGAGAGCCACTACCAGGAAAAATACTCTTGACAGTCCTACAAATTGCATCCACAAATATAAAGCTGCTGTGATTTCATGGTAAATCAATTGGAAAGCAATTTTAAATATGTCGTTCAAGTTGAAATGGATGTGCAGACTCGTATAGACATACGCACTACATCTAAATAATAGCAAGAGCAATTGACAATACGTATATAAATCATCTCGAGGTTATAATATTTTGGTTGCAAAAGTCAAGATTGGGTACAAGGATCTACGTAGATATTCCGTATGTATGTGGTCACTATTTTTGAGGAAATGGCTTAAGTGAAATTACTCTGGTGATTCGTCATATTTCTCATTCTTCTAGAAACTCTCCATCTCAATAGCATACCATGGTGTGGTGATAGTTGGAATCTATGAGAAGACTGCATTACAATTACTCTGTATAAATCCCCACTCCTACATACATCCTACATCCCACTGCATATAACTATATAGGGTTTTTCTGCATGAATCAGAATCAGAGAGGATTCACATGGAGCGGAAAATTCCTCTAGCTCAGTTCGTCAAAAATTGCCGTTCATGCAAGGGATAAAGAACGAATGTTTTCCCTTTTCTTTCTTTTTTTGGCACACTTCATCCCACCGCTTGACTTTATCCATTGTTTCTCGAGTCTCAAGTTGAGACTGTTAAGACAGTTGAGACGGCTGAGAGAAAGAGAGAGAGAGAGAGAGAGAGAGAGAGAGAAAGAGAGAGAGTATACAGTGCACATTTATTACATACGTCCACACATGCATACCTATACATACATGAGGCCAAGTAGACGACCGAAACCATCTCGAATCCAATCCAATGCAGATATACATCTACGTATAAATACATACATGTATGTATATACGTGGAGCTGAATGAAAACATTTTATTCACTATTGAGCATTAACGCTCCCAGTCCTCAGTTCAGTTCTGAGTGCGTGCAAGATGTGGATAGGAAAAGCGAAAGGAACCACATGCAATGTAATGTGCAATGTCTGTATTACTTGAGTACTACATCTCCCTGCATAGCAGAGGAAGAGACAGAGAGAGAGAGAGAGTAATGCAGTGCAGTACAGTGCAGTGCAGTGTCTCACTTTGTGTCCCTCTCTGTGAAAGATATCTATATGTAGGTATATTGCTACTTTACTCGCCATCACGATCAGCACTGATACACTATACATCTTCCTCCTACACAGAATACAGATACTATGTGGAAGTGGAATTAGAGATTTATTACTTACATTTCATCTTCTTTTTCCCGAATTCCACGTCTAACCGATAGGGAAAAAATTATGTGTACCTACCTACCTACCTACCTACATACATTCATGGAGCGACTATACATAATATACCCTATAAATATTCTAGCCTATATTCCTATCTTCTTTCTACATAGTTTATAGTTAGTTCTTTATAGGTAATGGGTGTAGCTGAAGATTCGCGTAAGAAACTACATAAATTTCCTGGAAAAACATTCAGTGCTCAGTTGGACGTGCGACTTCATAGTTACAGTAATCTTCTAAAACAAACGTTGATAATGAATAAAAATCTGTGGGTGATTTCTAATCACATCTCCCATCTCCCCATTATTTTCTTCCTCCGACCCGCACTCTTCTACATGGAAAAGGTTTTACTTAAGTATACAGTAATTATGCATGCACAAGATTTCTCGGAAATAAGCCTACTCTAGTTCTCTTGATATTTAGATGGAGGCGTTCCGTTCGGATAAACCTTGATGCCTATAGGGGCTTTATACAAAATTTAGAATTTTAGAATTCCTCCAGATACTTGACTAAGAGCTCATCCAAGTTGGTCATTAATAAATAAAAAGGTAGAGATAGAAGCCAAATCAAGTCAAGCTAAGCCAAAGGAAGGCAAGCCAAGCCAAGCCGAAGCAGGCATGTCGAGAATGCATGTAGTTGTTGGATAGACAGTGAGAAAATACCCGTTGGCTCTCCGTTCCATTGCTTGGACAGCACTTGAGGATTACACTCATGAGTCTAACATTTTTGCAGAGTATGCTGATTCTCTTGATTGTCTTCATAATCTCTGCAGAGTAATGGTGGCGTGTCTGTCTTGCTACTTTCGCCTCCCCTCCCTTAAATTACCAATTTATTGCGTTTTCTTCCCTCTGGGCTGATTTGTTATAATTACGTACGTGGACATGTAGTCTTTTCAATGTGTAATTTGTAGCTGGATGAAAGCACAAGTGTGACTATGACAGCTGTACACACCTACCTACACAAGGATTTACTTGAACTTCACTTACGCCTCGTATCTTCTTCTAGTCCTCAAAGTACACGATCGGCACCATACATAAGACACAGATATGAGGGCGAATGGAACGAGCAAATTAAAACTTTGACTGCACTTAGAAAATCATGAACCATGAACTAATTGCGCCCGTCAGTTAGCAAAGTGGGAATTTAGTTATTTGGACTATTAATTGGATCAAACCGACTGACTTTTCCCAACATCTCTCTAAACTCCACATGAATCTTGGCCGGTAGATACATGTATGCATGTTTACTCCTCATTAGTTATAACATCTTCAGATTTTGATTTGTGGTTCTGCAACACATTCCAAGTCCATAAATAGTTTCCACCAACTTCCACTTTTCCACGTAATTCATTTAGTACTACAGAGTAGGAAAAGTTTATTGCTTATTATTATAGAAGGCTGCGTACAGATATAAAAGTAAACGATTGGGACATGAGGTGGAGATTGATAGCTAAATTATGACGGGATGATTTTTTCCCTCGCAGGAAAAGGACCGAATGAACTTTCATTCCTTATACAAAGTCAGTAGAGTATGAGTGCAATTGAGTAAACTCTGAATTGGCCAATGGAGAAACATGAATGTATTTAATTTAGTTTTCATGAAGACATAAAACTTTATTTTGCCACAAGTGCGAGTGTGGCCGTAAAGGCGGGAGGGTCTCAACTTGTTAGGATTTTGTTTGGATATTCTCATTGGTAATTCACATTTCCATTGCCTTTCTTTCCCTTTGACGACTTTCACTAGTATGGTATGGTATGGTATGGTATGGTGTGGTATGGTATGGCATGGTGTGGTATGGTGTGGTATGGTATGGTATGGTATGGTATGGTATGGTATGGTGGTAGGAGGTGAGGAGGGTAGGTAGGGATGTGTGTACTCAGAGAGGTTGATAATAAAAGGTTTCCCAACTTGTGGTTGATGACTTGTCTAATTCCATTGGCGTAAATCGTGTCAAAATGCAGAAGTGATGTACATAGCCACAGAGATGTACATACGTATAGCGATAGTGTGTTTCCAGCATCAGAAGTGGCACTTGGGTTCAAACGTTGCACGTAATACATTAAACATTAAGGAAACGACACGGGATGCCAAGAAATCATGATTTAGAGCTGTAATAAATATCATATCCCATACATTACATTTTGAACTTGCCATGAAAGAGCCAAGAATAAAGAAGAGAGCCTATCAGACGGAACACGGAAGCCACATCCTTTGCTTCCTAACAAAAATTGAAGCTTTCTATTAAAGAACCTTCATTTCAAGCTCCAAGTCTAACTCTGGGATTTCCATCAGATTTTCTACACTTTTCATGTTTTAAGAGGAGATTCCCCCGCTTTCAAACCTTCACTTCACAACAGCCGCAGTCTCACATCATGTAAAACCCTGACCCATTAATATGTACACTACAAACTATCAACTATGAAAACAAGGTCAAAGAGTGACTTTCAACTTGCAACATTCAGCCACCTACATACATACACACACATTGCACTCCAGTACACAAGTACCCTTTTGCTCATAATGGACAATCCTCTCTGTACCTACTCCACTCGACTTGACTTGACTTGACGAAGACCAAGTTGTTAGATTTGCAAAAAAAAGTAAAGTTTGAGCACTTGATGACAAACATTTGGCCAACATCCTCCAAGTCTTGAACCTGAACTGAACGTAGTTGAGAACAGTTTTGACTTTCCACTGAATTTTCAGTTTACTTTCCCCGACTGACTCTACTCGGCGTTCTTTGACGGTTGGTCAGAGTCAGAACGCACCGGATAGCGTTACCAAGTACTTGACATTTTTTTCCCCTTTTCTATGTATGAGTCGCCGACAAAGAGCGAAAGGAAGGAAAGAGAAGAAACTTGATGCTGGAAATGGAAGCTGGGGCAGGATCTAGAGCACTGCTATTACTTCACTTTGGATAAGAATGTCAACCAAAAAAATGTGACACACGGACTGAAAAGGTACACCTACATGATCTGTATGTAGGTATTTATATGTCCCAGCATCTGCATACTACACATGAGCATACCTAACTAAAATAAATAGATTATTACCCAGATTACTTTTATTTGAGTTCTGGAGTACTTGAGCGTGCGTCATGGTATGGTCACAGTTAGCATTCAAATGTGAGTGTAGTACAGACATAGCTATAGGTATACTTAGGTGTAGGTAAGTGTTCCATCACGAGGGATTTGTGAACATGCACTAAGCCGAAGCCAAAACTGGAACCAGAACCAAAACCAAAACCAGAGCCAGCACCCAATAGTCGTCGATTTTATTCTCTCAATGAACATGTGGACGATAAGGACAGGAAATGAAACGGCTGGTCATATCAGCGGATCTCGAACCTTTTGATCGTAATGACAACCCGTCTCCCTTTTATTATGCATGGATTCCTTCGGATATTTCCAGCACTTATAATAAAAGGCAATGCTTTGCTATTTAAAAGGATATTACATGCATAAAATCACAATAAAAGTCAAATATTTGCGAGAAGCTGTTTCCATTTCGCACAAACATCGTCAAAACAAAATGTGGACACAAGACAGAGGAGAGACGGCACTGGCCACTAACACTAACCTACGCATTACGTACTTACATGGCATGGCATGGTATGGCATGGGAATTCAATAGCTAGACTAGACTGCATCTCAACCTGAACGATGTTTTATATTCAGTCGTACCGGAAGTGTCGGCGTATTTAATTTAATGTCTAGATTTCGCCCCATACCTGATTCCAAATCCAAATCCAAATCCAAATCCAAATCCAACTCAATGCCAATGCCAATGCCAATTCCGATCGCAGTTGCATTCCGATAACGATGTATGTAGGTATGTGTGTATGTAGGAGGAATGAATATCTCTTTGTCATGCATCGTTCAATCTTCCCACCCTTAACTTAAGGTTATATTTATTCATCCGAATGACGAAAGAGCATAACCTACCGGGGAAATGTTCAGTGTCGGTTCGTTGCTTATGCTGTTTTGTCATTGTTGCTAGGAAAGCCATTGATACCGTAAGGCTTTATTTTGATGACAATAAACCTGATTTACTAAATAAGCCCAGTGGCAGTTGGGAGTGGAATTGGTGGTGACGTTACGTTGGTTGTGGTATTGGAAGGTTAGGAAAATCTTCCCGGCTTTGTCTTCTCTCTTATATATGGGCTTCCTGTTCCTAAAATTAATATGGAAAGCTGTGAAAGTTGGTGGAACTGTAAAATTGAAACCCAATAAAATCTATTCCTGTTGTTTTTTCCTATCCATCAACTACCACGAACCACTAACGATAACGCAAAAGCCAACACGTCAAGTGAAATTGGAACGTTGGGCGGACAAGGGCTCGAATGGCTATATACCTACATGATATACTATACCTACTATAGAAGAATGACTATCCCAATCCCAGAGAATACCGTGGGCATAGCTCCGCAGAAATTATCAATATAATGTGGATATATACACATGGATATACTATATATAGTGTATTGATTGGTTGCGACGGAAGGGTAAAAGGCAGAGATTTTGCGTCAGCAGCTGTTATGTCTCATTTTTCATCTAACCAACTATGTGGTGGCACGATTACGGGATCAGCGTTTTCCTAGGTATTGTTATAATGCTACTATTCCTGGTTAATTTTAAGATTCTGTATTTTACGCTGGGTTGTTTTGTTTTACATAGCACCTAGAAAGTAGAAAGCCCACTTCCCTCACCGCAAGACACGTCTAAGCTAAAGCCTTGGTTTTATATATAAACGTTGACAAAAAGTTGGGTCGTTGAATAGGAATGCTAATTTTAAATCCAGCCGAGCTAAAAATGCAAAATCTGAATTTGTTATGATACAATTATGCGTAGCTAATTATAACACATGTATAGATATACATGGTAATGTTATATGAACGTGGTATATAACGGGGGAAAATGCAGTCGCCCAATTAAATTATTAAACTAATGCAGAAAGTTTTGGTTAGTTTGCTAAGTCGATTGCAAGTTGGAGCATAGTATGACCGTAGTATGTATGTATATCCAGAGGAGTCATGAGTAGCCCTAGCCCTACTATCTCGCATCTCCATTCTTCAAATCTTGATCAGTGTAAATAAATTCCTATATATACATACTTGGAGTAGCTACATAGCATATGAGATGAAGGCTTGTTTGTAGAGCCAGAAAAGGAAACTCTTAATTAAAACCATGTAGACAGTAACTAAGAATACGCCTATTTGTATATTATTCGTTCGTATGTAAGTCTCGTATCGGCAGTGTACACTGGAAGAAGAAGGAGACGAAGAAGAAGAAGAAGAATAAGAACCGGAGATAAATTTTGACTCTAATTTTGTTTTTATAAATGTGATTTTCTTGCGTATATTTTACACTGCATTTAATCTTGCTTTACGCTCTGTTTCTCTTTCCCCGTAGTCACGTCCCTACTGCTTCACTTCAATAGTTTAGTCTCGAGTCTAGCATCACTTGGTGGATTTCATGGAACAAGGTCCCATCCTCAATAAACTTGTACCAGACCAGACCAGACTGATCATGCCTCACTCCTCATCCCTTCATATATTCCCAACTATGTATTTCCCTCACTCTTGTTTCCTATTTTCCTCTTTGCACGTACGCATAACAATCAACAGCGTATGATAAAAAAAATGAATATAATTTATGAAAATGAAAGCACGTCAGGTTAAGGAAAATAATAACATGGAATATCCCGCTCCACATTCAACCTTCAACTTTCATCCTTCCCACGCGCCCATGCCCATGCCCATCCTTTTCACTTTTTCTCCTCTTGCCAAAGGGCAATAAAACCAAACAAGAAATTTCTAGAGTGAACGAAAAGTAAATTGCCTCGGAGTGCATTCCTGATTTTTTGTTATTAAAGTATATGCACTCTCATTATTGTCAATGCGAGCATTAGATTCCATATATAGCCTGCATTATACTCGTGGAGTCTATAGTGCAGTTTGCTCTCATAATGACTCGAATTGCTCGTTGCTCGGTCCTCGGTCCTAGGCCAGAGCCAAAGCCAAAGTGAAAGTTACCAAGGGAAGGGAGATGCACTGATAATGGAAAATGTATACTAAATATTTTCTTTTACTGTCATTTAATCTTTGACCTTATTCTGAACAATGGGACTTAAGCTCATAGCTTTGACTTGACTTAATTCTTTAGCCACGTACCGATGCTCGCATAATAATAATAATAATATGAAAATTCCCTGGCTGGTTCCCGGCACACAATTATTGTGCCAACATTAATTAGGAGAGTAAGTAAGCAGCTACCGTCCCAGTCATTTTAATCCTAAGACCGTTTTCCTTTAATCAATTCCGTTATCCTTTCCCATTCTAGTTTCCACACACTGTTTTCAATTGTGTAGTCTCCTCCTGTAAAAATATTTACTATAGGTACACTTGGGTAATCAGCATGCACATTCCTCCACAATATAACCTCTCCATTTTACATTTACCAAGAGACTCAGCCAAGGTAAAATATTCAGATTGAACAAACATTGCGTCATTCATTGTGTGGTCTTGGTCTTGATGTTCTTATCTGATTATAATTCTCTACGCTTGATTGGATTACAATTCAGGTAAACAGATAAGTTGTGAGGGAACCCGCGGAAAAAATCCCCTTTCTGTTCACTCTACAAAAGAGTCTCGGAAACGTTTGCTTTCCCCTAACATTCTCCAAGACTTGAGATTCCTTCCTAAAGAAATAAAACTGTTATTGAATTGGGAAATTTATTGAAAAATCAAGAACTACACTAGGCTCCGATATTACATGAAAGTTTGTCCGGCCAATGTACAAGAAGTTGATGCAAAAGGTTTACGCTACAACTCCAAAGTACCTCCTTGTACTCTACACACTACACTACACCACACAACACCACAGCACATACATACCACATCACCTCGGTCGGATCGTGCAATTCCTCACACAGTTTCACAGTTAGACTTTGAGACTTTTACCGAAAGTAGAGTGGTATGTGCAGTGTAGCTTTGCGCTCATGTTTTCCTACTCGGGAAAGAGTGTGATACGCATACAACACATTGTAGATTCCAGTTCGCTGTCACCCTGTCTGCATATGTCTGTCTGTGTCTGTCTGTCTGTCTCGCTCTCTCTCTCTCTCTCTCTCTGTAGCTATTGTCTTTACGAGAAGACGACGAAAACGAACTACCTGCTGCTTGTGCCATCGAAATGGAACTCTTGGTGGAAAGTTGAAAGTTTCTCAACTGGGATAAATTCACCATCTAAATTCCTCGTCGTGCACCAACCATCACACATCACACATCCTACAAGCTATTCAGTTCTGTACCTTGTCTCGTTTGTAAATATCTAAGACAGATCACGTCAACGTCAAGTCAACCTCCTACGTACTCTTAAGTGATCATTTTGAACTGTCGTTGACGGCACAAAGTGCTACGTGATGGTTACGCCTTTTTAAAATGTCCACAACTTTCTATTAGCACGTTTTAAAAAGTGTCAAACTTTTTATTTCTCTCTCCAAACTCTTTCTTCAAAACTCTCTACCATCGTTTTGAGCAGGAGCAAAACGATCCAGGCGAGGAAATAAACGAGAAAAATATAAAGAAGTGCTTCGTTCCTCCAGTCCTAGCCCCAAAATGTAATGTAATGTAATGCAATGTAATGTAATGTAATGAAATGATACTGGCATCAATTTCCCATTGTATCGAGACAGAAATGGGAATCATCATCTTATCGTAGGTACTTATTATATGTAAAATATACTTTTCTAGATCCGATAATGAACACATTTTCCCTGCTAAGTATGTACAAAGGGTCTTATGAACCTTTTCCGTCTAGCGCAGATAATGGCTGCCTTTTGTGCTTTTTGACGATGTGTAATTAGAAGGTTTTATATTTGCGGGAAATTGTAAGGGCTATAGAATAATTTGAGAACTACAAGGACACTACGTTGATGAACATAGGAATTACCTAATCTTCATTCTGTCCTATTTTGCCAGACAAGTGGTTTAAGTTCAAGGACTAGAGTAGAAACTAAGCTACATACGTACATATGAAGCTCCAGCCACATTTATTATAACGTAGCACCAATTACAAACACACACACACACACACATCCAAAAATAATGTGATTCACATGCACCGGAGGCCGGAGACACTTTCTCCACACACTACTTGATTTTCTCCAATTGTTATGTAGGTACCTTCCACCCGGTGTAGAAAACGGACCAATGTTATTTCACGTCTACATATTTCTTAACTCCCTACATCTCAGGCTGACTATCTTAATAATTGGATAGCTAATTTATTCTTATGATTGCGCCAATCTTTTTCCCAATCCTTTTCTTAATCAGAACTGCGGAAGACCATTCTCCTAAATGATGATAACGATATCTGATGCTATGCTAATCTCTGGAAATAAATGCTTACTCTCTTCAAAATATGATTTGATTTTCATGTTAATTTTTCCATAACCCTCTCCTTTGTACCTATTTTATAGTTTCCAGATACTTGATACTTGATGACGAGGTTGGAAAAAATTGTTGAGCTAGGAGTACAAATAGCCAATGAATCACTCAGTGACTCCAGCAGCATTCATTTTCATTAGTTGATAGATCTGCTGACTGGCTGATTGATGATTGGAACAAGTTCCATCATTTCTTCCACCCAAGGGTCACAATTACGAATTACGAATTGAAGCGAAAATCTGCGCTTTCGTCAAATTCATTCAATCACAAATTCAACCTTTGGTTTCCGTGTAAATAATAATAGTCATGATAACTCAAGCAGAAGTTAAGACGAAGAAAATGAGGTTAAACTACGACACTATCAGTAGTAAATGGCACAGTTAATTTGGTAGTGAGTGCATATCGTATCGTTGATGAGAGAAATGAAGCTACTTCACGGAAATTGTTATAGTAGGATTGTCCTAACGAAAACGAATACTTAAATATATGTACATAATATTTCCATCTTTGTTCCAGACAATGGATTTTTTGTAGAAGCTCCCTTGGGTAAAAATACCATCCATACTTTGAAATATCGAATGAATTAATTAATTAGGAAAACTTGGACTAAATCCCTACTGTTTTCAGCTCTTTCAGTATTAATTTGCTGACTAATGAAAAAGTAAAATAGTGCCAATATACATAATTCTCCATTCGACAGTCCTTAATTCTTAATGCATATTAATGGCATGGCGGTCTTTAAAAAATCCAAAGGAAGTCATTGTGAGATTGTGAAGATGAAAGGGAGTGGAGAGTGGAAAGTTGGTAGGTAGGTATATATCCATTTTGATTCTCATTGTATCAATTTCTAATTAGAAGCTGAGCCGTAGATGTCAAATTTTAATGGTGAGAGTAGAATAAAAGTCAAGTAATCTCGCGTTATAGTCAGCCATGCTTATGATATGGGATCAACATGGGGGGAAATAAATTCAGTTGAAACTCGTAGTGATGGCTGTTATAATGTAATAGTAGGAAGAAATGGTGCATCACATTACATCCTTCTATCATTTCTTCAAGTAAATAATCCAAGTATCTGATTCTTGAGCGAGTCTTGGCTACTGTACATACATCTCTATCTCACCATTGCAATCAGAATCAGAGACAAGGAAACGAAGGAAGAGTAAGAAAAGCGGAGAAAGAAAATGTCAACCGTCGGAGGAAATTGGATTTCCAGATGATGTATGACACACATACATACGAGAGACAGAGAGAGAGAGAGAGAGAGACACGCATTCACGTTAACGAACCAAGAAGCAAACTGGACTGTGAAGAGATGGACACTTGTAAAAGTCATCAAAAATTATATAGGGCCTCAACCATATGATTCTCGCTTCTAGTCTTCAAAGGTCTATGATTGAAATTTGGTTGTATGTGTAGACTATCCGAAGGCACCTATGCCTTGGTTTGGTGAGATCTACACGGGAGCATCTAATATATGACAAGAGATCTTGATATGCACACATGTAGAGTCCAGTCAAGTACGAAGACAAGGCGAGGGAAGGCCAATGCGAATACTCGTGCCAATGCTATTGCCATTGCCCTGCCAAATGGCACATCCGCGCATCCACAGCAACCCTCTACGTCTACAACTACACGTAGACAAACAACGGAAATATCTAAAGCCCGGTAAGTATTCCCTTTTCTGTTTTTCCATCTCAATCTGTCCACGTCGATAGATATAAATACGTGTACATACATAAACAATCTCAATTCTACACTTGCCTCCGTCCTTTCATCATTCGATGAATGTCCACAACGTGTACATCTTTCATGCCCATCCAAGACCAAGAATTGCACGGATCTACAATCTACATTCGCGTTAGGGAAAGAATATGAAAAAAGGTTTTCATGATGACAAAACTGACAGGCACAACAAGCCGAGACGGAAGGAACGAATGCGGAGCCGAGAGAAAAAAGCAAAATCTCGAGGATGTTGTTGTGGAGTCGAGGCTGCGATAGTTGAGATAGTGGAAGAAAATATCTGATGGATGGAAGAAAAAGGAGAAAGTGAGGAGGAGAAAATGGGCTATCGGGGAACAACAGATGAGGATGAGGATGAGGATGAGGATGAACGAGATAGGCTACACACTGAACCGAAAAATCCAAGCAAAACCACAAGTCAAGCTTGTGTACGAGTATATACAGCCCACGTGTCATTCCACCATTTCACCTCAGTGCCTTAATTTTACTTTATCCGCACTCCTCTTTCCTACTTTACTCACTCTGTCCTTATTCCGCAAGAGAAAAACTTGCTTCTAATTTCCTTTCTGTCCACGTAGATGGTAGATTATTGACGATTTCATGGTCAACCACGAGACCAATAAAAATGACCAAAGCCAACAATAGCGAATACAATATACCTGTGTGTCCACATACGCCTGCTCAATTATGTGCATGATACACGAGTTGGAAGACCGGAATTATTTGACCAACCGGAGCAACGGTTCCTCCTCACCTACGCGTCTCATCTCACTCTCACTGCGTAGGAATTCTTGGACTCATAGTCACTCTGAGTCATAAAACTAGGAAAGGAATTACAAATTTAAATTGCACAATCTTACTTTGGTAATAATATTGAGAGGAAAAGGAAATGGTGCTCAAAGTTGGCGTTGGTGTTGGCTTTCGCATTGGGCTTATACTACTCTACGTATGTTATGTATGTAGTCCTGGACAGAATTATATGACTGCATGCATAATTATGTGCATGAAATATTCACTAATTCTTCCTTTGCATTTCCACGAGATACGTACTAGGTATTTTTATTCATTTTATGCTAAGGTAGTTATGATTCGTTCATGTAGCTACGCAATAGGCAGTGTATTCACATGCAATCCTCATGAAAAATGTAGACGACGTGTGGAATAAAATGGAAAAATCAATAATTCCGTGGACATCCTGTGGATGTTTTTCCACGCAGTGTTGACCTGCTTGCTTCCCTTTATTTTCTTAGATTACATTTTTCTTTCTTGGCATGAAGAAGGAGGTGACAATAAGGGTTATATTATATTAGAGCGAATAACGGAATAACGGAATAACGGAATAAGGGAATAAGCTGAATAAGGATGGGAGAATGAATTCAATCTGTCCGCCAGAAGTTGGACTCAAAGCAAAAACATCACATATAAAATACTCGTTGGAAATTGGAATGGAATCAAAACCACAGATCAAGTCAAGTAGATGAAAGTATGGAAGTATGAAAAGCGAAGGCAGGCAGGGGAAGGCAAGTTTATATCATTCTATCTCCGGATATAGATATCATGGAAAAGGAAAATAAATAAACCTCTCCCAACCTGTTTTACACAATTACACGATCCCAATTCTAATTCATTTCTTTTTTTCTCAATTCCAATAATAATATCCTACTCACTCTTTATCTTCTATTTTATTCACATTATAAACAATACTGGCCAATCACAAGTACAATCCCAACCCCAACAACGTCCACGGCAACCGCTCTAAATATTCCACAGTAACTACAAGACCAAGACCAAACGGACATTTTTTCTAAGAGCACCTCTACGTACCTTCAGCAGGTTATATCCCACTCAACTGAACTCTATAACTTATTGTTATGGCTAATTGAGAAATTTATTTACCCAAATAGGAACACAATAGGAAATGCTATATCTATACGTATGTGCTATACGATCTCCTTCCTACAACCTTCCCCACTCCAAAATAAAATGCCTTCGTTTACATCATTATATTATTGATGAATATACTTGAACATCTACTTGCATAATAAATTATGTAGCTCCTACCTGTACACGTATTTGATGAGCTCTAAACAACTGACGAGTCGTGTGACAAGCTTATTATCCCAAACTCCAATATCGATTTCAATTGTCAATCTAGACTGAATTTCTTTCAGCCTTTATATAACAAAGTAGAATACCAATACACTCTCAAATACCATCTTATTTTTAATTTTATTTCTATATCCCTTATATGTACACAACTACATAGGTACATATGTGTAATTATGCATACAGATGATGAACGGATGAGTTGGGGTAGGTACCTACTTATATGTATAAAAGGATTAGAATGAGACACCCAGCTTTTACCTTGTAGTCCCAGGTACGTGAAGGATAAAATGTGGATTGAAAATTAAACGACAGTTTACGTGTTGTGTCATGATAACTATTGAATGTTCTACGATGCAAATACTTGAAATAAACCAACCACTCACTGCTCCTCTATCGTGCTGAATAATAAAAATAAAAATAAACTGGTACGTATACGCAGCCATGGCTATAAATGATACACCTTTAGATACATATGTATGTACCTACATATATCCGCCTTAATGTTTAGAATCTTATCTGCTCATCCATACACATACCTACATACCTTGCATCTATCCCACACTCTCGCCCTCTCCAAAAATCCATATACCATATATATACGAATACTCACACGGAAGAAGAAATTAGAAAGCCTATTTTAAGTCAACTCTAAAGTTCCTTCCCACTCACATGCAGTGAGAAAGGCAAAGAAAACTTGAGCTGCCGAGAATGAAACCGAGTAATAGCATTAGACATGCAGACACTATGCATAGACAGCGTGTGTGAAATACCTTTGTAATTCTGTATATACCTATGCATACACTACTACTATGAGAGATAAAATTTGAAATCTAAATACCTATGTAAACAAATCCATTTGGAAAGGATTACGCATACATGACATATGGAAACTCCTAGCTTGGTGCAGAATTGATTCAAATCCAATATTCAATCTTCAATATTCAACACTTCAAACCAAGGTATCCACACAATTAAATCTTCTTATCATTTAGGCCCATACGGTACACGATCGGTGACGGTGTTGTAGCAATTACAATTTAGTACGTATTTATCCCGATCAACTTGTTACAAAACTCACGTCATTCCATTCCAATCCTGTCGAGCAATCAATCTTCAATCTTATCCACGATGCAAGAATCAATATCAAAAAATAAATTATTTATAAAAAAAAAAGGATGATATGAATGAAAAAAAAGACAGTATGTGATTGAGAAAGTTCTTTGGCATCCAACAGCACGCTGGAAAAGGAAAGCTAAATACCTCCTTAGGTATCCTAATATCCTTGACTAGAAGGGATTGAAAAATAAATACCTTGGGTTCCTATGCATTCCTATGCGTAGTAGGTGTATATGTATTGTGCATGTTGGTATTTGTATTTGTATTTCCCTGACTGCGATTGCTCAGCGGCTGGGATTTTTGGGGTTTTGGGGGTCACATGGCATAATTCAAGTTCAGTTTCCTAATTCCCGAATATTTTGTACACTGTCTTGGTTACTAATGAGGTTTGCTACACTTACGTTAGTCATTTGATAACTGTCATGCCATGGTTAAATGGGATCGTATGACTTGAGCAACAATTTGTTTCCAGCTGATGTACACAATGAATCTAACTTGTTTGAATTATACCCAAGTACTCGAGATAAGGATTATAGAATTGTGCCGCGAGTGGAGTCGAGATATACTCTAAGACTGTAGTACAGTACTACACACGTACAGATAGTACTCCCCACTCGAGGAGCTCCAAGACAACTCCAAGTAGAAACCAGAGTCAGAGCCAGAACTAAATGCATATGTCTTTGTCTTGATTGAGAATGAGAGGAGAGAACGTGAGAGGAGAGTGAGAGACTGCATCCAAGGAGAATCTGAAGAAAGAAAGAAAGAAAGAAACTAATCGTAAGAGCCAGATAAAATAAAACCAAGAAAAAAGTGTATTGATTCCCCAACCCATTCCAGTAATCTTTCCTCTCCTTCTTGTCCGCTCGCAACCGCGTATATGTACCTATACCTACCTACATGTACAGATATACTCGAGACTGGAGACAAGACCATAACCATACCACAATAGCGATGATGATACCTTGTTAATACAGTTTACCAACCACCGCTCCTCTCCTAACCTATTTCAATTCTACACATTATCTTGATGCTCACTTCTCCTTTTCCTTCCCCGCACCAGATAATGCCGAACAGGAGAGAACCAACTACTAACTACTAACTACTAACTACTAACAACTACCAACTACTACATATTTTCTAATAGAATCATGTCATTATTTATTCCTACGCACAGCTCATATGAAAAAATAATACAGTACACTGACAGTAATGCACTTTCTATATGTGATGATAATTTTTACCTTTCGACTGTTTCCTAAAGGAAAACAAAATAGAAAAAAACATAATTTTTCACGTCTATTCATGTAGGTATGTCCTTGTTAATTTGGACGATAGAATTTCTAAGCCTAAATGACTGACGCAGCTAAAATCGAAATATGGAAATGTGTGAATGTGTGAAAGATATTTGGTGTTAAGAAAACTATGGTGTTTAGAGAAAACTTTAGGATGGTCAGCACAAACAATGATTGTGTGGAATTGGATTGTGTAGAGTAATGACAATTACAATTACAGTTTGATTCAGCGGCTGAATGGTTTTGGACGAGGGACTTAGTCTATCAATCGTGTGGGTTAGTTGGTTTGCTAAAAGTTTCCAAGTGTACACTTTGGGAAACCTTGAGCCTTTTGGAGTGGAGTAGGAAGGTTGGACTTTGGAATGTATTTGTGTAGAGTCTCTAGACAGAAGTGACTTATGGAGGTAAGATTGTTCCGGGTTTACGTCTGTGCAGTGCAGTTGATGAACGCTTACTGACGTGACCTTAATTTATCCAACCACAAGTAATTCTATCCGACGTAAAACATCATCTTCAGGTCTTGAAAATCATTGTGCGCAACAAATTAGATTTATGTACATAGACATTTACGCTTGGGTGTATGTACCTACGATCCGTATCCACGCATTCTTTCCCATCCTCCGTCGTCGTCTCAAAATTGATTCGTGTCAGTAAAATAAAATCAGCTTTGAATTGATATACCGCCTTAATTACTTTTTTATCCACTTCCTCTCGCTCTCTGTCTCCGTCTCTGTCTCTGTCTCTGTCTCTGCCTCTGCCTCTGCCTCTGTCTTGTGGGTGCAGTTAACGACGACCTTGTTAGACCAAAATCGCATCCAGAGGAAACGAAAGTAATGCAGAGTTTATTAACTTTTGTAATGTAATTTATGCAAGTAATGACCTACGAAGATTTGACCCTTCAAAGCTGCATTATCAAATGAATAATGATGGCTCAAGGATATAACAAGTTTGTAATCTTTCCTCCAAAGATTATGACTCACGATCCGGTTGTGGTATGCAGATGTAATTTTAAGAAAAAAACTTTAATCTTCCCCAGTTTGGGTATGTTGATGTTTTGTGGGGAAAGTATAAAAGGTTCTCTGTACGATTGTACGATGATACAGTTGCTGTCTCAGAATTTCAATTCAAATGCTATCAAACTACGATCATATAAAAAATTCATTTTCAGTGGCTGTGGTTCCGCTCAAAGTGTACAACTGATGAATGCAACCTTTTGACAAACATGAACGTCCCGACTCACGTTTCAGTCCCAGTGCAGCTGGAAATGGAAATTATTTATTTGGCCACATAGTAAAAACTAATTTTTGGAAGCTTGAGAGTGACAAGCTGTAAATTTTTAAAAATGTCATCGACTGGGGAATAAGGACAAGGAATAAATTTTAATCAAACAGACGACATCACGTCGAACCAGAGCCAGCTACAAGGAAATAGCTTGAGTAGGTACCTTCTCCTCTGCATACTCTTTGACTACGCTGAGCAGCTGAGAATGCCGTCCGTGAGTGAGTCCGCCTTTGACTTCTCTTCCATTTTCACTTCCATTCACGATCACGATGACTACCAAGACGAACATGCCCAAAAAATATCTAAAGTGACAGATTGAATCTTGAATTGTCTGTTGGTCTGTATTTACGAGTTTTCTTGTGTCTACATTTGGAACAATATTTCAAAGGCTGGCAGTCGTAATTTATGTTTAGCAATCATATCAAGATCTCCTTCGCATTGTCTTGAGTGACATCAAAATTGAACCAATTACGACTAAGAGGAAAAAGCAAAAGGGGAAATTGTATGAATACTATCCTATCCTATCCTATCCTATCCGATTGTAGACACTACTATTACTGTAATATACGTGTGCTCCAAAATAAGAAAATTCGACCAAGCCGGATGCAAAGAGGTTGTGAAGATTTTCCCAACGAGATAGAGGTAGGCGTGAGTTAGTACGGCGGTTTGGTTGAGCGGGTGGATTTGGATACAGCTAGACAAATACAAGAATTTATTGGACGTGGAGCACATCTTTGGAAAAAAATATCATTTCTGACTTGCCAACTATCCATTTTCTCGGTTCGTATCCCACGTAGCCTCCGATCATATCACAAATTTATTGGAAGCAAAAGCAAAGGAGAAATAAGAATTTGAGACTAGGAACCAAGTGTAGAAGAGCTTTGGCTTTGGAGTTGAGAATATTTTAAATTCTTCAACATGACGATCATAGCTAGGAGTGTAGTGAGTTGAGGGAGCAGTAGGGTGCTAAAGAAACCCACAGAAATGTCCTACATGTATGTATTGGTTATTGCATTAAGATTCAAACAGACGTAACCTAACTTGGATCAAAGCAAAGAAGAAAAAAAAAGTTTTCAATGGTGAGTATTTTCTCGATTAGAATAAGTTCATCCGTCTATTTGAAATTCAAATATTAGACTCCTCCAAATATTCCAAGGATTCCTCCTCAAACTTTTTATCTCCTTGCTTTACAAGGAAAGCAAACAGATATTTTTTATCCGGTACAGACAGTGTGCAATACCAATACCAATTCCAACTACGAGTATAGTATCCAGCAGAGAGAGAGAGAGAGAGAGAGAAGAAGAAGGAGAGGGAGCCGGGTTAGTTTCGCCTTTAGTGAAATATTTACAGATCCATACGTTGAATGTGAACGTAAACCTAAAGGCAAACCTAGGACTTTCCTCTTCAAGCTTCCGCTCGGTGAAATTCCAACAAAATGTTAATCTGGACGGGAAGGATCAATCACATCCCATTTCAATGATTAACCAAGAAAGAAAATGAAAAACTCATATCTGCATTCTCTCCGTCACCAACACCAACACCAACACCAACGGACCAGGACTGCGTTTACGTTCATTTCATTTCAAGTCTGAAACATTGTGGCCTCAAACAGGATACAGGATGGCCTTTCCATTTCAATATATAGACAGGCGCTACACCACAAATAAAAGCCAGTCAAAACGTACACTTAAGAGACAGTGGAATAATAATTAAATTTCAGAACCAGGGAGACGAATGCTTTCACTGTCAACTGAGTCCAAGTAAAATTGACAGAAATGACTATTGACGAACTAACTGGAATGATAAATAAATACAAGATAAATATACCTACACAGAATATACACGAATAACAACTTGTAATGCACTGTAAGTAGCTAGACTTTAGAATCTTTCCTTGGATGTTCGAGTTGTTGGTTGTTTTACAGTAGTGGGGTCGTCATTGGTGTTTTGATGTCGTGGAGTAGTTTGAGTAGTCAAGAATTTTACAATTTCAAAGCTATGCTGGAATAGAAATTCGACAGAAGGGATCCAATAAATATAAATTCATGACTACTTTAGCTCCAGTCCAACTATTTTCTAAAGCAGACTGGCATCCCAACGTGCTCAGTTTCATCATTCAATGCTCCCGATTCAGAATTCAAGAGACAGCCTTGTATATTCAACATTGGAGAGAATATTCGACATTCGAGTGCAACTGGTGTAGTGTCGTGTGTCCTGTTCAATGTACGACAGAAATACAAAATATAGGGACAGAGTCAATCGGAAAATAAAAAGAAAGTGTTGACGAGCTTGACATATGACCATGTAAAACAAGTTGTTGGCTTTCTTCAAGTTTCCCATGCGATGTGTCTGCTCAGAATGCTATCCAATTTACCTTAGTTCAAATCGACACCACACCGAAAATTGTTATTCTGCTACGATGCTTAGGTAATGGAAGAAGGTAGTCGTTGGAGTCGTGGAGGTGATGGTGGATGGTGGTTGGGAGCTCGAGCAGTCGTCGACACAGAAAATGGACAAATATAGAGGCGCTTTCTATCTCTTATTCCGTTCGGACTCTGACTCTGACTCTGACTCGAGCAAGTCCCTTGCCTCGCTTTCTTCCCTTCTTCTCCTCGTCCTCCTCCTCCTCCTCCTCCAGGGAATTCCTCATAGCAAATAGAGTTTTTTCTATGGAGGACAAGGTGGATTTTGAGGCTCTCGTCTAAAGCTGGTAACAAAGGACATGAAAGGAATAAAATAAAATGCTTATAATACTTTGAGAAATAAGAAAGTAAGATCTTTGCTTATCCTTTGGTGAACATAGGAGTATAGGACATTTTCTTATTAGCACAAGTACATATTATGTACATCCAAGACACATAGAGCCAGAGCCTACTCCTTCCGACTACCGACAACTCCCACTGTCAATCCAGATTGAAAAAAAAACTCTCCCTCAACTGACACGAACTCAATTATTATGAGATTTATATTACACTTTGTATCATCCTCTCGTCCTCGTCCTCGTCATCTTCGCAACACCCACGAACATTTGTATTTTCTATTCCTTTTGTCAAGGGTTAAAACAAAATCAACACGGGGAGCTCAATCCACACATACATAGACACAGGAAGGAAGGAAGGAACGACGAAGCTGATTATTTGAGAAAAGTGCCCATTTCGTTCCCGACTCAAGGTGAAGGTTGCCAAGCATTCTCACTCAAAACATTCAGCTGAGGCTACATGAAGATTTCACGAGTAAAACACCACCATAAGGACCACCATAAAAACTTTTGAAAAAAAATGATATGCACAGGGATGTGTTGGAAGGAAGTTGAATGGATGGCATCCTGATCCTGATGCTGAACCCGAACACTCAACACTGAAAGCATCATTTCCAAAAGTTTGACTCGTCGGAGTGAACGAGTGGAAGAGTGCGAGGGAGAAAGAGAGAGAGAGAGAGAGAGAGAGAGAGAGTTGCGATGATTTAGAAAACTCAACGTTGAATTGCGAGTTACAACTTAAACACCTTTAAGTCAAAAAGTTACGATGTAAACTTTGCAATGGAGAACATTTGTACAAAAGAGAAAACAAACCCAAAAGGTTTCTTTGCCTTTCAAATTGAATTAGACCCATACTCTCAAGTGCCCCCTTAACTTTTTATTTAAGTTGGGAAACAAGATTTCCTTCCAGTGGGGTATCAAGCTTGGAGCTGTGGATAGTGGGGATAGGAGGTAGAGCCTGGTTAGACAAGACTTAAGCAAAAGACAAAAACAAATGCTGACACCTTAACCTTACCTTTGTCGTTTGTGATTGATCGAAGACGGACGAAGATTCACCAACTCCTTTCTCTGTATTCCTTTCACATCTCCCTTACCTTCTTAATTCTTAATTACTGGCAGGAGCCATCCACCCGTCCTTCCATCGTCTCGCACACCAAGTAGATATACATATATCCCTATAATTATAGGTATCTCTACATATGTGCATGGACGCTAGTGAGCTTGAGCTATTTAAATTACCTACGCAACTATTTGGACAGGTTGAAAAGTATGCATGCTTCCCGCGCAATGGAGCAGATGATAAAGTTTCTCGGATGTTCCTATTCCTACACAGAGACGAGGATGCTGACTGGACTCGTGGGATGGAGATGGAAATATTATTTTGTTGGCACAGGACTGTCTCACTCACGAAAACAAGACTCGGCTTCCAGTTCCAGTTCCAGTGCAGTGCAGTGCAGTGCAGTGCAGTGCAGTGCGATGCAGTGTTAAGTAGTAAGCTCTTGAATCTGTGAGAAGTTGTGCATAAATGGTCTGCATACAAATGTTGTGTGTGGAAGGAAGTCGCGGTGGTTTTCACTTGGACTTTTTTGGCTACTCGTTTTCTACAATTGATTGTAAGAGGGATTTTCCCATTTGAGTCTCAAGCAGCACCTTGTCCTGACATGGAAGGATGTGTGGATGTGGATGTGGATGTGGATGTGGATGTGGATGTGGCTGTAGCTGGAGGTAGTCAGCGTCTTGATATGAACCAAAGTATAAATAAAAGTGCACACATGACGTGGTATGAGGAGTGAGTCAGTGAGTCGGAGACGTTCTTGTCGTGCATGAGTTGGAACACCGTCCATCAACATTGAGTATTCAGACTACATAGTGGGAGACTCCAAGTTCCCTACCAGACCACCGACTACAGCTGACACAACCAGTAAGAGTAAAACATGCGCTCAGTTTTATAATTCTTATCATTTTCACCACACTGTACATGCACACAAAGTCATGGCTTTCACTTGGGAAAAAAGTTAGCCAACCGTTCAAAATGATATTTTCCATACAGTGAATTTCGCCTTTGAGTTTAAGAAAAATCCTCTGGGAAAAGTTTCCTTTGCATACTAATACAGCCAAGCCATGTTATGTTACAATGACATTGCACTGCACCGCTGCTCCGCCACTTGCTCCAGATATGCATTGGTAACGGGAGAGGGAACGGGAACGGTAACGGCTCTGGATACACAGCACATTTTCAAAATTAATACTGGGATGGGCGTATTAAGGACGTTCACTCCTTTATCACTTTTCAAATAACTACTACTCACTTCACAACTTTCAAAAGAACGCAGTATTAAGATGAATGAATAGACCGTCTTGTCTTTCAATTCAACTCGGAATATTTTAGTCTTGGCTCAACTCGCTGGTCTACGCATCCTGGTCCTTCATATTCATCCAATTATCACCAAACACATAGTAAAAAAATCACTAGTACCTACCTACATACAAATACATTGTATATACTTTTACTTTTAGTGAGGATACGGTCCACGAATGTGGAGTCGTTGCATTCAAATCCAATTCTTTTTTTGCATATTAAAACTAAAACAACAACATTCTACCCCACACTTTTCATTGACTGGAACTGGAAATAAGGAGAATTTTTAAAACTTGCTAATCCTTCGAAACCTCGTTCCTCTTCCAACCCACCTTTACCTTTCCGATTTCGCATGCCTACCACATATTACCTCACCCAATTTTCTAACTTGGCATTGTGTAATGCTGTCTCAATCCACCTGATGATGGTAGGTAATAGCTTAAAACCTATTCCTCATAACCATTCTACAAACTCAAATCACTCTAGTTTTATGACTTATCGAAAGTCCTCATTGTAAGTGTATTTCAGCACGTAATTACGCAAACATTCAATGACAGATGTATTTGTAATTTAAAATTACGTACTATAGCAAGGAAAATTCTGGAAAAGCATCTTGCTATAAAATATAAAATATAAATTGGAAGTTATAATAATTTTATTAATACTATCCCGCTTCGTAGTCATGTTATATGTAGCTGAAGCTGGTGGAATTTCTTTTAAGGTTAGTTGTTAAAAGACATTGTGATTCGAGTACACCTTGCTCCTTCTGACTTGTGTAATTTTATTGTTTAAATCCCTTTGTGTGCAAATAATTATCCAGATGTTGAAGTGGTTCGTGATATAATTTTGTGAGCATCTTACATGAGCGTTTTGTTTGCTCACACAGGAGAGGAGTGGAAAAGGAATTTCTCATTGTAGGAATGCATAACATACATGATTACGATTATGATACCGTAGCCATTGCCAAGCTTAGCTTAGCTTTCCTATGCTTCGTTTCGCTGTACCCTGACGAGTCTGAGATTACGTAGGCACACGACAGCAGACGTTCATGGGCATTGAGTAAAGTGGTAGGTCACATGCAAAAACCTGGATTAAATGGCTTGTGCAGGTCATATGTCACATTACACCTACAATTCATTTCATGATTTCATGTATTCTACACATGAAAGCTTCCTTTGTCTACGTGCACTTGATTCGTCATTTATGACAATTTAACTGAATTGTGCTTGTGTGTAACGGCATCTAAACAAAGGTTGGCTGTCCCGGGAACAAGAAAGGCTGCGGTGTCAACCGTGTGCGGGTTGTTTATGGCTTTCTTTACCCATGTTTTTTATGTTTATGTTTGTCATAAGACATGGGGAAAAGATGGAAACACAAATTTGAATTTGAGCTGGACGAAACGTGACGCAATGTAGTACGATTATGATTATGATTATGATTATTGTTATTGTTATGATTAGGATTAGGATTTTTCCTATTTTACTATTTTGTTAGGCTGCCAGTTGATGACCTAGGTGCTCATTCATTTTAATAAGTTGATTCCATGTAAATTATTATTAAAGGAAGAACATATGAATTACCGAGGAGCTAAACCTGAGAAAGGATGGTGAATGGAACTCATTCATTGCTTAAATTACCCACGCTCCTAGCCAACCTCCCATTAGATATACCTCCATACATGTATGTATTATTATCTACGTGTATCTTTACTCCTCCGCGCCCACCATTTTTATTTCAGCTAACACAATTCATTTATTCTAAGGAGCTTTCATTATCAGCTAATTGTAAATCAAGGGCGTCGTCAACACACACACACACACACACACAAGGAATGAGAAGCATCTTTGAATTCACTCATCGTCAGTTGATGCTTCAACCCCGTTGATGCTACAACTAACGATAAGTACCAAAGCCATCAACTTTTGCACTGTCTACTGTCTTTCTTCTTTCTCCTCGTTTACCCTCCTTCCTCCTTTCCCTTTCATCAGCTGGATATAAACACAATTACCTATCTATGGATGTAGGTATATATATAGGCAAGTGTAGGTATGTACGTATATCTAGACACCCGTCATAAATACTACACAGCAGAAGGATTGTAGATATACGAGATGGTGTTGCATCCCAGTCGTCACCGTTCACTGTACTTGGAAGTGCCCATAAATCTAGTCCGGTACTGAATCTCAAATCTTACCAACAAGGAGCTCAAGAAAAGAAAAAAAATCAACCTACTTCACTTCTTCCTTTTATTCACATTACTCTTTTTCTCGCTCTCCCAAAGATATTATTATTATTGAGAGGAATTTCTCGAAAAAGCCTTGCGTACATATCCCTTACCCATCTATCTATATTTATCTATTATATTATATGAGAATTGTAAAGTTCATCATATCCCTGTCTAAACTTGATGTGTATACCCTAATAGAATGGAGAAAGACGGCACGGTAAATTCCTATTCGTAGTGGTATTCAGTACTTGTATTCGTCTTCTTCTTCTTCTTCCTCCTCTATATGACAATATTTTCTAACACGGCAAATGGCTAGACGAAGAAAAATACTCACACTTTATTTATGTGTGTGTGTATGTGTGGGAGTGCTAAACGCGTATGTGCATAGTGACGGTGGTTGGTAGATGGTATGAAGGGAGGCCTCTGGTGCCTCGTAGATTGCTCCACAAAAAAAACAGGGACCAACCTTTACTGTTATTATTTGTTGGGGAGAAAGCAGAGTGAAATGATAAACGACCACAGCGCCTTTTTCCGGATTGAATTTTCTACTCAAAAACCCAAAATGCATGCTCAACGTCACGCAGACACATTTGCACATCATCCAATATCCTTTTTATGTGTACACAAAACATTCCATTTCATACAATGCTCTAGCCACAGTCACCTACATAAACCCAAATAACATACTCGATTCCAATTCAAATTCCAACTTCTCTGCTCTCATCATTTTTCTACAAGAGAGAGAGAGAGAGAGAGAGAGAGAAAGACGAACATTATTCAAACAACAGTTTCCAATGTTGTTCCTCAAAGGATATCTTACCTATTGTATGGCAAGTACATGAAATGCAGTAATGTTCTATTCATTTCTAATGCACTTCTACTCCAAGTCCCTGTCAGAGTTATCCAATGATAGAAAAAAGCAGGGAATTAAATCCTGCACTATTAAAATCAAATCTGGGAGAATCCTTCTCTTCTCCTAAAAACTAACCCGGTTAAATTTTTAACATCAATATTAGCATCAAACATGATTGATTAGTACTGTAATAGTAACCTCTACAGTATAGAGAGAGAGAGAGAAAGAGATGCCATGGTGATAACGGAGGAAATTCTATTCTGGAGAAATACAGTCTAGTGACCAATGTCAATGTAAATCATGTAAAAAGGTGGATGTTGAAGACGTAAAGGTTATAGTTGTGAGGTCTCTGACTGAGAGCTGGAAGAAAAATAAAGAATATTTATGAAGTCCGGAAAAGGAAAGGAAAGGAAACGGGGATAGAGTTTGAGTGAGTGAAGGAGTCTGATCTATGACAAAAATTAATGGAGCGAAGTTAAAATCTTGACTCATGCATGGCTGCGGTGAAGGTGACCACTTCCCGAGCTACTCACTTGGAGTTCTAAGGAAGAGAAGGAGAAAAAGATCAAAAGTAAGAGTAAATTACCAAGTCCCTTTGATTCCCTATTTCCATTAAGTGAGTTGACTTTCTAGATCACAAGTCTTCATAGTACCCCACCTACGTGTGTACAACCATGCACTCTGTTTCTATTTGTATATCTTAGGCTTTGTAGGAGCACCTAAGTAAATACTTGCTATAATATTTATGCGTCAGAATCTCCTGGGGCATGACCATATGGTCTAATCACTATAGGCTTTTGTTCCAATTTGTCTCAGCAGGTACTCACTTTCAGAATGTGTACGTATCGTCATCGTCATCGTCTCTCCTGCATTCTATCACTGGATGGAAGTGCGTTCTTCTTGCTCTTGTTCTTCTTGTTCTTCTTCTTCTTCTCATTCTCATTTGCATACAAACTATGTAGCTACATAGGTACACACCGAGTCGGTGGAATAAAATCCTAAAAAATGAACGATTCCCCAGCTATTTTGAGCGGGATAAAAAATTTAATTTTCTACTTGCAGCTTTCAAGTTCTCAGCTTATCTCATGTTTACAGTTTCATCCTTGTGTTTCGTGTTTCGATTTCATTGCTGAAGAGACAAAAAATGTCAGGTGTAGGTATGTATCTAAATACCTACCTCTGTCTCTGTCTCTCCATCCAGCCGCTTATCTATTCTTGGAAAGTTGGAGGGAAACGAAAGTTTATTTTATCGTTTTTTACGATGATTTTTATCGTACGCAATAAAGAAAAACTAGCTACATCTATTTCCCGAGATGCATTCCTTTCATCTTTGTATTACTTTCCATGGACCTTTATCATCATTACTAGTACGTATGCAGGTTACACACTCGAGTTATTACTCCTATAGATATGTAGCTACTTTCCCGCAGACACAAACCAGATCAAAAATACTGAAATATTGGAGGTCGGGTTATGTAGCTGTGACTCTCACCACGATAAACAATGGTAGTTATATATTTCATTTTTTAAAAAATCTATATGCTCCCTTCCTATTCCCCATCCGCAGCATATTTCCCGCTTACTTATCAGTTTTAGCTAAGAGATTCCTGAATATTTCAGCAGTAGAGTACGAGTATAAGGTTACAGAGCCAATGGAGAGAAGCTTGTGATGAAATGATCGTAAAGCATAAGAGAATGCGGGCGATAGAGAAGGAGCAAGGCTTCTCATATTAATTTATGTCTTCTTGTAACACTGCATTTATTCTGTATATCCCTACATGGAGTACTCTTATGCAGCTCCAACTTCTTTAACCGCACTTGTCATCTTTTTTTGCCTGTGCTGCAGAATCCCAACTTGAGTAGATTCCGTCATTATACGGTAGAGCAATACATCGTACAACATGGCTTCGAACCGATGCGATGCGATGCGATGCGATGCAACACTCCAAGTTAATTCCGCGCAACAAGATAAAGCATTTTAACACTATTGCAAAGCATAGGCTGCTCATATCATTTTTGGTATTGTATTTTTTATATACGTATCTGTAAGCCCTGAATCCTTATGCATTTTGAAATTTATAGGATGATGAAACCGTTGAGGATGTAGAGGGGAAAGGAGTAAGAAGAAAAGGCTCGGAAAGCGCATTATCATTCCCAGTGATAAGAGCAATGATCATGAAACGTGGAAACAAGGTCAAAATGTGACCAGCATTTTATCTGGCGCTAAAGAGGTTAATACAATTTTTATTTTCAAATTTCAGTTACCCATAAATGCACAAGATAAGTTCATCTCCACAATGGCTGGGATAAGAGCAATAAATCCCGAAAGCTAGGACCGAAAGCATTACCTTGCTGACGCCAAGTCGAAACCTAGAAGCAATTTTCCCTTTCGTTTTATTCGAATTGTGAAAGGAAGGAATGGTAAGGATTTTAAGTACTTTTTACTTTACTCAATTCAGCCCATGTATTAGTGCGTATGTATACCTATGTATGCCCCTACACAGGGCTTTTAATGGAGGTAACTGGCCACCGGTACCGGTGCGGTGTATGTATAGTGTACACCTATGGAGTATGTGTGGATTGCGGATTAATTGAGCAGACAGATTGTTGGAAGGGAGGAATGTAGTTCAAGATTATATATTATTATTTCATCCCTGCGAGGAAACCGAAATAGGAACGACGAAAATAAGAAAAGGCACGGGAGAATGCGAGAAGGAAAAAATATATACTGAAATATGTACCTACTGATCGTGAGTGCAGTGATAGTCGTTTCTATTCATCAAATTGAAATGATTTTGCAAAAAAAAACTGTATTGGTATGTTGGCAGCCGAAATAGAAAATAGACATGTTTAAAGGAGTTTCCAAGTCGGGAAATGACAACAAAATACTGGGAATGGGTTTGAGTAAAAGCCCGAGAAAAAAAGTATAACAAAACAAACACACAAAGAGCCATAACTTTTTTTCGAGATTTATAAGAAAGGTTTATGGTTAAGAAACATGCAAAGGTAATTTTTCTTAAATCGCAAACAACCAGGAGACATGCAAGAACGTACACGAAGTGAAACAAGAACAAGAAAGCATGACATACAACAATTGCTAGAGTCATCTTTTTAGAATACATTTTCAATAGCTTTCCTCTTTCTCGGTCTCGGTCTCTGTTTCAGTCAAGTACAAGTACATCCACATCCACATCCTTACTGAGGCAAAGAGCAAAGAAACATTAGGAGAACACTACACAGTGGCAATGGCAGTGGTCAGAGGACGGAGATACTTATGAAAAAGGAGCGGGTCTAGGTAAATACCTGGGTGTGGGTCCTTACACATATACCTACATAGACATACATACATACGTGCACATCTATTCTAGTCTGAAAAAACGATGAAAAAGCCAAGTGGCTTAACAGCCCACACTATTTCTTCAACTAACTTTTCAACTGTCAAACTATACTCTTCATTATCATCTAAATACCTTTGTGTAAATCTTAAAAGAGCCTCCAAGCAATTTCCACTCATTAATACTTTCCTCCTTCCACGCACCTATACATTACATGTCCAATATAATTATACCTCATACCCCCACTTGCGGGTATACGACGACGGCTAATTCTTTCACATTCCCACATCCACATCCACATCCACATCTAAACAGAGGACTGAGCACATAAATTCTTATTTTTTATTTTCCACTATTTTATTATTCATGGTAGTGGAGGTTTGGAAGAAGAGAGCGATGGGAAAGGGAAAGGGAAAGGGAATGGAAGCAGCGTCTCCACCCCACAGCAAACTTTCTGCATCCAATGGAACTTGCTCCAGGAAATTGTTTTATTATGCAAAGACTACGGCATTCGTGTAGTTAGGCAGTTACTAATACCTACTTTTCTCCTCTACATGTGTTCTGTCCAGCCCAAGAGTCCGAAATTTTAAATAAAATAAATTCACGATGGCCATCATCATGCTGACACGTACATACATGGCTCCTGTATGTACCTACCACTAATATTAACCATCTACGATACATCCATTTCCTATGTGCTCATAAATTATTGTGTGAGTCACAGTCTGTTGCCTAACGAACAGGTTTCTGGTTCTACGGACCATGATGCGATGTGGGCAGTGGTCTTTCTTGGCTCTGAAGTGGTCCAAACATTATTGTTCTCTCCGTTGGTTACTACTTTTTCCTGGATTCTCAGAAAACACTCTGTGATAACATAAAGGCACTCAAAACTGGATTGGTACTGCAAGTCAATGTCCATTCCGAATTCCAGGTTTCTATTTGTATCTCCACACAATGAAATTTTTATTCTTCATGCGTACATATGTGCTTTCCTAACTCACAACTTACAGCTACGAGGCACCGAGAGAGAGAGAGAGAGAGAGAGAAAACTGATACAGATGCGGACGCAGATTGCTCGCTTTGCTCACTATGTGTATGTAGGGAAAAATAGTTTACGACGTCTCAAAAGCAATGTGGCGATACTCTGCTCCATGTTGGAATATGATAGAGTTTCGATACGTTCTCCAAGACCACGAAGAAACAATTGATACATGTTTTGACCAATTTGGAGTAGGACTCCGAACATCAGCTGCCAAGAGCCAGGAGCCGGGAAAATATGGGTAAGAAAAGCATCTAAACGTCTGGAAAAGTAGCCCTTTTATGCTTATGCCTCATTCTTATATTTTATTTTAGTGAGGAATAAGCTTTCCTCCGGTACATATTACTTTCCTCCCTTATCCTCTTTGGAGGGAAAGTAGAGTGAAAAAAGTGGCTGTGTATCCACTGCATTAGACTCCATACATACATGCGTGCATGTGCTCAAAGATGCGACCAGCTATGCAATGTGAATGTATGTATGTAGGAAATGGACTCATATTTGAAACTGCTATCGACAGTATGATCAGTTAGTATGGGAAAGGAATACAAAGTTAACGGTTTCCGAAGAGTTAAATATCTACGGAATTTGCTCAGGCAGAATAAAAAGGGAAGCTTAGCATAAAGCGATAGATACATCACTGTACAGATAGATAGGAACACAGTTAAGCCTCAAGTCTGATTTGAGAAATTTAAGTGAGTATGCCTTGATTGAACCCTCACTCTTCCTGTCTACTACCATGGAAAATTCATGAAAGTACTCGAGTACAAAAGGCAAATGGAAGTTTAGCTGCCTTTAGCGGAGGGAACGAGGCTGTATTTGTAAGCTACTCCAAAGCTCAAGATATCTACTTACCTGTGTATGTACACCGTCTATCCACATCCACACACACATAGGCACTTGCCACTCTCACCACACCACACCACTCGGTGCATCTTCGGAAGCGCCGGCTACAAGAGTCACGACGACAAGTGCAAGTGCCTACCTACGTACATAAATGCATTGCATACGTGGAAGTGGAAGGAGAAGCCTGGAAGAACGAGGAGCATCGGAACTATGAAGAATTTATTTTATTTTTTAGATAACTAAGCCGTCTCTACTTTGCATGAGGAATACTGTACGGACGGCTTGTGAGACTAATGAAATTTCCTTGTCTTTTCTCGAATGCTCAAATCTCGTATACGGATTCCCACAAGATACTAAGAGACTACTAAGGCTAATAGACGTCCGTTATTCATGTGGGAACTCTACTCCACAAAGACATATGTACCAGCACCATCCATGAGGATTCCACTGGGAGAGGATACAGCGAGAGAGGCATTTGAGGAAAAATGATAAGCGATAAAATCAATGCTCCGTATCTAGTACTTTATCTAAATTGTAACGAATCACGAACCCAATATGTACCTCCACACCACCCACCTACACCCTTTCTTTTTCGTTTTACTGCTTTACTGAGTTCACGTACGTACCTACACAGCATGGAGAATCTGGGTGACAATTCACATTTCTTTCGCTCTTCCCTTCGTCTTTCCTTCATCAAGGAGAACGACAAGGAGCTTTAATGGTAGAGGCAAAGGCAGAGGCAGAGCAAAGGAAGAAGGAGAACATTTCCTAAAAGTACTCCAAGTACCAAATGTAGAGGCATCTCACTGAAAATAATCATGTTAAATGTCCACATATCTATCTATACGTTTCATCTCTCTCTCTCTCTCTCTCTCTCTCTCTCTCTCTCTCTCTCTCTCTTCAATAAAATTTCATTCCATTTCACCTAAAAATATTTATTAACCTGGATCCGTAGGCTTGAGACCAAACCACGATTCTAATAGTCAATACGGAAAGCAATCTCTGTGATGCTCCTCGTGCAGACGAAGGAGGAATACGGAAGTAGAAAGGAGTCAACGTCCAAGCATCTCACGCATACACACATACACACATACACAGGTACCTACGTATGCAAGAGGACTAACTATGCATGTATGTGTATGACTATTACAATCGCAATCCAACTAGGAACAGCTTGTTTCCTCCACTTGTTTTCACTTGATCCCCTTTAAAAAGTCAAATTAAATACATGTTTTTCATACAAGTTTTTCCGCTTTCGAGTCAAGTCTGCGGGAGAATAAGAAAAGAAAGTAAACTCATTAAAGTTGAAACATTAAAAGGGGAAGACACAGCGGGGACATATACGGCTGCATTTGGAAAAAGAATTTCAGTGGGTTCTCTGGTCTCGTTCTACTAAATGTTTGACTCCCAGTTCATCAAAAATTCATTGAAATGGATCGATTAATGGATGTACAACTAAATACACAAAGTCATGGAGACACAACTCTTAAAGTCAGTGGCTGTTTCAATCCCTCAGAATGAGATTCCATTCCATTCCATGCCCTTCCATTCCATTCCATTGCATGACATGACATCTGAGCTGAGAAAGAAACTAACTGCGAGAACCGTCGCAATTCGCAGTACAGATACCTACAAGAGTGAGAGCTGAAAGAAGGAGAAGGAATGATGGCAAGTCAAAGTAAAAGTTATCGTCATCGAATCCAAGTGATTCTGTCTGAGAAAGATACGAAGCCAAAACAAAAGTACAAGATCAAAACTACCGATGCAACTCACAATTAAAGTTGTAAGTTTTGCGGAAGATGAGACTAGACAGCTTGAGCCAAACTGTAACCTAATCAAATTCCATCAACTTTTAATTGGAAGAATAATATGGCTTAGTGAACAGTAGAAAAATATAAGGCTCTCCCAACCAAAATCAACTTTTCCACTTCATTTCCGACTTGGCTACCGACGTACCTTCAACTTCAACTTTGCTAAGCAAATTGAGACTATAATTATAATTGTTTGTGTGAGAGTCCAAGTCTATCTTAAATCTCACTGATCTCTTGTATGTAATGTACATAGGTACAAGGTATAAATGGCAACGTTCAAGTGAGCAACTCTCACCTACATACATACATACATACATACACACACTCCCTGGATTCCGTGACATTCTAAAGAATCGAAACCTCCAAGTGTATCAACATCAAATATCAAACTTGAGGGCCATTCTTATCCATGATTCAACCAGAATGAGTGCTGATACGTTGACACGACACGGTATGCAACAGGGTGAAGAGCTCTCCTCGTCTCCTCTTCAACTCTGCAAATCTAATTTGACTTAACTTATTTAGTGCTTTTATAGAGACAGGTAATATCACCGTGTAAATTCTAGGGACACAAATGGCGAAAAACTTGAAAATTGCACAATTACCTGAACAAAGTGCTTGGATAAAAACGGCGGAAAATTTGGAGACTAAAGTGAGGCTCTGTCTCATTCTAGGTAGGCACTTTGCGATTTGCGATGCACGTGATCTTAGTATGCTGGCTGAGTACGAATGCTGCTGGCGAGGACGTTACGTTCGTTCATACAAAGTCATGTTGAGGACGAGGAGTGCATCCATCGCATCGGTGTCCATGCACATACCAGCCTACGAAGGTGTGTTTCAAATCCGAATTCTACTTCCACCTTTACTACTTACCTTAGCCATCTCCTTTACAGATGAAGCCGCTCACTACTACATTGTTGTCTGCAACGTGCACAATTCCTCTCTCTCTCTCTCTCTCTCTCTCTCTCTATAAGTCTACAGCTTTCCATTTAAATGCTTCGACAGAATGTAGCTATGCACTCCTCGTCCTGCACTTGGTTTGAATAAAGTCATCTACATTATGTGCATGAAGCCCTGTTCATTGGCCGTTAGACTGTAGGTAGGCGCGTAGAAATGTTGATGCGGTTGGGAAGTAAAGACGAAAGGAGAGAGAGAGAGAGAGAGAGAGAGAGAGAGAGAGAGGAAGAAGCCAGAATTGAAGTTGAAAGAGGAGTAGGACAGAGACACGGACAGAGGAGCAGACATACAGGCTTTCATCCTGATGGATTATAATAGAGAATAGGAGAAAACAAAAGATCGTAAGTATGACGAGCACACAGAATTCTTCATGAATAATTCAGTCAGAGCTTTTTTCTACTTTTTTTTTGTCTTGTTCATCTCAGTTGCAATTCCTGTCGTATTCCTTTTCGCCCCATCTTCCCTTATCCCTTCATCATTTGCTTATTGTTATGCCCTAGCTTCCCGTTTCTCCCTCACCACCTTGACTTTTCCAGGGAAAGCCACTGCTCTAGAAAGTAGACATTATTTCAGCATTGCATGTCCAAGTCCATCCATACTAAAGATTATAGTGTCTTAACACATATCCCTACATACACTCATACACATACAATCGCTAATTTCCATTTGCGAATTAGCAAAAAACTCACGTTTCTTCTCCCATAGCCGGTGCCTCATTTAAACTAGCTCCTAAAATATTCATAGTGCCTACCTACCGAGAGAATGGCAAGCTATCAGACACTATACAATCGTGACTTTTACTTCAACTTCAGCGTCAATATACATTATCTCCCACTACGGCACGACGCAGGCATGGACACGGCAATTCCTACGCAAATTCACTTTATGCATATCATTATACCCATGTTTCTTCCAACACAATTATTTTTTACCACGGAACAAATGGCAATCATAATCAATTCCTTCAACTCACCTTCATTCCCACCAACCAACCTCACATTTTTCTCACCTCCTCACTCAGTCTATACAACGACGTATTTCCTCCGAGTTTTCTCCATAATTATAATTGCAAGATAATCACCAATGAATCCCAATCCCAATCCCAATCCCAATCCCAATGCCAATGCCAACCCAGCCCAACCCAACCCTTTCTCTTTATGCTTTTCAGGTTTCATTGACATACTTGAAGATGCTTTCTTCGATAGCCATTTCGGAGCACATTAGCAACGACAACGACTATTATAAACTCGTGAGACAGAATTCCTTGAACTTTTCAAAAGTCTTTGGGCTGAAGTTAGTTTACTACTATGCATACGTATGCTTCTTTGTTTTTACTGTGACTGATCATCAACACTGTTATACGCATTCACGTATGTAATGTAGGTATACGTAATTATAACTGGGTGAATTTACTGCGATAATAAAGTCTAGAAGATTGAAACGATGGGAAAAATGAGATGAATCTATCCTGCCGTGCTTGACAACAGTGACTAGTAGTGAGTAGTACATGTTTCAATTATCCAAATCCTGACAGAATGAAAGGGAAGAGACTTGATTGTACTACCGTCTGTTGTTCCTTTAATTGTGTCACTATAAAAAAGTATGACAATCAAGTGAGCGTAAAACCTTGGCTTGGAGTAATTTTTGAAATGATTTAATGAATCGTGTAATTGGGAAGTGGAAGTGGAAATAATGATTAAAAAGTGAATAAAGTTGTATGATTTTGGATGGGAGTTATGGAAGTTCCACTTGCATGAATGAATTTTGCCAATACTAATAGTGAGGAACAATAAGTTTTCGCTGAGATACAATACCAATTTTAATCAAGCAAGTGAATGTACACAAGTTAAGCATGCAGCAGGGAGTCAGGTTTCTGTCGTCACTGAAGGATGGCTTGAGGCAGCTGGTCCTAATGAGAAATTACAGATACAACAAACCTTCTTCATTTACATAATTGAACGTTGAAATTTAACTTTCACTCCTTTCCCCACGAACATTGCATCATTATTGTACCGTTTCTAAAAACTCAATTCTAGTCGTCTATACTTTTTTCTATTACAATACCATACCTACACATATACAGTCCATATACTTTGCTTTTTCCTCTTCCATCCATCCATCCATCCAACTCCAGAGTTAGGCTTCTAGGCCATAAACATACCTACCTATATACTCGTAGGTATATATACAACATGACTGTCTATAAGTACTCTCTCAAACCAGGAGGATTCTCCCCACTATACCTATGTGTACATATTCAACTCATTCAAATGCGATTGCACATAAAGGGAGCACAATAAAGAAAATAGAGCTACAAGAATAAAGTATACTCTTCTGGAATCAACATGGGGTCTAGCACTTTGATTTAGAATTGGAAAGTTTCTGCACCATTTTCACTCGGATGATGTATACATACCTAGCAAGTGGTATTTGCATTTGAATTCACCAAAGAGACTTTCCACAGATATTGACAAGTAGAATGGCTCAATTGTAGAGCGAGAGCGGACTTTCATAGAGACAGAGACTAGAGAGTTCCGTGCATATCTGTACATACATACGTCAGCCATGGTTTTGAATAAAGTATTTTTTCTTTATTTTATATTCCCTTTGATATTAATCAACAATCAAAGAAACGAGATAAATCGGAAAGAGTGAATGACGCTTGAAAATCAAGAACCTCCAAAATGTCACGATTATCTACGTGGTGGATTTTCCCAGCTGACAAAAGCTCTTTCTCAAGTATCGAGAGCACGCAGAACAGAATAAATAGGTAGGTACGTCTGTATATATGTAAATATGTACCTACGTGCATAGTGTCTAAGGATAAGTTGAGATCAATTTAATTTAAAAGCACCGGCCCAGTTTGTAGGAGAGAATGCTGGAGCTTATCTTATTTTCCATCTGCAGACACAAAGTTTGAGATGCGAAGAGGATAAGAAACTTGAGGGAAGCTCCGAAACTACTCACATGCTATGTTAGGTGTCTTACTATAAATGAGCTAACTACATACATACATACATACATACATACATACATGACATACATTATGTAATTAAAGTTGATTACCCACCTGATATCCCGGTGCGGGATTTTCCAAGACGTGCTCGTTGGTTAATACTTGTTCCGGAATTAAAACCACGTTTTCATCCAGGTATTATAGGAATTTGTTCACTCGTGTTTGGGTTTCAGGTTGGAAGGTCAAAGTATGTAGCAGTGACCACAGTTTCCAAATTGCACCTTTCAAATATTCGCAATCTCTTAATGAGAAAATGGAGATTCAGGCTCAGGTTAATTGTCCCATCTTTCTTACTTGTCTTTCATTTGAGAGCGCTTGAGTTAACAAGCTTCAAAGGTCAGAGTCATGATGTAGGTCTGTAACGATCTCAATGTTTTTCCTCTCTCACAGTTTATTGATTCCTGGCCTGGCTAATTATCAGACATGAAACCACACCCAAGAGCATGCAGAGTAATTAGACACTATTAGGTTATACGCTCCTATGTTCCTAGACAGTTTACGTGCTATATGATTCTCAATAAGGTGTCATGATGACGGTAACATTTTGATTGCAATATTCCTTTTAAATAATGAGGCACTTGGTTAATATTTTGTTAAAAATGAAAGTACAACTCCTTGTGCAGCAATAATCTCAGTGGTTGGAGGATTAAGTTTTTATCGATTTGAACTTGGAAAACATACTGAAATATTATGGAGCTTACCACTCCTCCCTACATGTACATATAATTATATACATATATGCGGATGCAATTGGTTACACTAGCCAGTCATTTGGTGGATGTGGATACGTAGGTAGAGGTAGAGGTGTGTGAAAATGGGTCTAGCACTCACTATAGTCAGCAGAAGCACACAGATGACTCTAATTATAGATATATACACACAGACACAGATAGAGTACTGGGATATACTTGTTCTGGTAAGGAGAGAGTGGGAAGTAGCACTATAGTAGTAGGTATTAGTATGACAGCCAAGTTTTATTCTTTAGTGGATACGTACACTCACACACGCTCTTTTAGGTTGTTGGTGTTGGTAATTGTGTTAGTTTATCCGAGAGCAAGATTGACATGACTTGATGAATGCTTGACATGTTTCCATATTTTCCACAACTTTGGTTCATTTAGCGTCACTGGGTTGGGGGCACACTCAACTATAAAAACACGTCACCTTCGCCACGATTATTCTGTTGATCCTCCGTTGAGCAGTTATTGGTTTTATATGTGACACTATTGAAGCCATAGGAATTTTGGGAATTTTTTCTCCGCAATGTACTCCCAGCACTATCTAAACTAGCGTTACTGTTGCTATTACTGTTGCTGTTACTCGTACTTCGGAAAGGGCCGTCACCGTCGGGTGACAGACTACAATTATGCTCCATAGAGGCTTGGTCTGACAATGATGTAATCGAGTCTTTTGTTTTCACCGAGGATCCATCTGATTGCTTCGATTGACGAACCGAACAAGAGCTTTTCACGGAACCAACCCGCAAAGCCACGCCATCCACATCATTACTCTGACTTGTGCCAGAGGGGCAGATAACGTACAAACTAGTTTGCGTTCCAGTCGAAGTCCAATGAGCTGAGTTTCTTCCATCATATTCTCCACATGGCTTTGGGGGAGCATTACACGAATTTAATTGCATGATTCTGCCATCCTGATCCACAGCTGAATAGCAAACACATACACATTTAGATTTTACATACTATCATAGCTATGATGTATAATTGCATCTGCATTCATTAGCTCCGGCATAGATATAGTCATGTATAATTATACTAATGTCATTTATATTCTAATAGAGAGAGAGAGAGAGAGAGAGAGAGAGAGAGAGAGAGAGAGAGAAGAGGGAAGTTGGCTTGGAAATATCTTGAGCACATAGAATCTCATGTCCCTGGAAATGCGGTCCTTACATGTATGTATTTATAATGGAGTTAAACGAGATTATATTACAATGACGAATAAAATGATGCATTTCTGTACATTGAAGATAAATGATAAAGTGGGCTTATACACACGTTGACAATGATTTATGAATGGAAGGATGAATATGTTTAACTGTGTCGCAGTGGTCAATCGAAACTATAAATTGCACGCAATTTTTTTCCAGGGAAAACTTTTGCTCACAATTTTTTGTTATGTCACGACAGGATGGAAATGGTTGGAGGAATTCTGGGTTTTCTATCGTTCATCATAGGAGGCTACATGGATGATATAGTGGCGAGTTTAAAGTTGAGGAGGAGAATAAAATATCGTTAAGGAGAAGAGATTAAGATAAAAAAGCTGGAGACATGTAAATACTAATGTAGGTTAGGTATGGGTGGAAGTGGAATCATACGCGTATCCTTTTTCGAGGAAGGAAGAAAAATTGGGAAATGTTTTGGTTGAGCATCACTCAGTGGAGGATTTGGAGTATAAATTGTGTGGTTGTATAGACACGTTGGGAATGCATGTGTGGGAAGGAAGCCACAAAATAAAGATGTGGTATCTGTAGGTGGGTTCCTCGTGTGTGCCAGTTTATAATGGGAGATAGTATTTTAATATGCATTGGGAAATGTTTATGGGAAAGTAGGATAGTTGTTGCCACTTTCCCTAACGTTTTACACGCTCCACCTTCTATCCTAATGAAAGTAGAGAAAATTTTCCCCTCACAAGTTTTCCATGACATGACAGTCTTTTATACTAAAGCTTCCCTGCTGTTCCTACCCATACAATTGCTTCCTAAATCACGGGTCCAAACTTCCCCTGGGAAACCTGAAACTATCTCTCCACTTGGTATTTTTTATCCTACCATTCCTCCTATCACCACACACACAACTTCACTCCCTGTCTTCCCTTTCTTTCTCAGCTCAAAAATTACCGAAAAAGCCTGAATCTTTGCCAACTCAACTCCAATAAGCTTTTCTCTTTTTCAAACTATCCACTCTCCACAGTCTGAAACACATTGTGCTAAAATCCATTGTTCATTTTGAGCTCTCCTATGGAGTTTAAGCATTCTCCATAGTCCGTAAGGTTTAATATTTATTGCATATTTAATTCTACTTTTTATGCCACAACTCCAAAGTACTAAACGTTCCACAAAATTAGATTTTATACGTTCCCCCATCTATTCCTCTTTATTTCTTCTTAGTGCTAACAAGAATTTAATTTCTATTGTGCTCATTGTGAGCATATAAGAAACTTTGTTGTACGCTGCCCTATCCCCATCTACCCATTGTCTCTCCCTGCTCCCGTCTCCTTTCTCCTATCAACACCAACATCATATGCTTTCTATTTATTTCCTCGGAGCTGTTGCATTTTTTAAATCACCTACATTACATCAAGACGTAGGAGCATCTCCCTCCAGCTCTAATTCCAAAACTAGTCCCGTTCCACTATAAGACTCTCTCTCTCTCTCTCTCTCTCTCTTTCTCTTGTCATGCTAAATGAAAATGAAGGTGTAGACTTACTATCACTCTGAGTGGCGGAGTCAACACGGCGATTGATGGGAGTAAAGCTTTCAAGATGATTCTGCTTCAGAGCTGTCATTTGAATAGCTCCAGCTCCTGGAGATGGACCACCCGCACCAGCCGCATTCGTGTGGGATGTTGTACCAGGTGTATTTGGACCCCCTACAGCTGAGTACCGTGTGGCAGGCATCATACTTTGACGAACATTTCGTTCCGGATGAAATAATATTATGTACAATTTTGGAGTGAATAAACAAACGATCATGACGGTTGCACTTAAGGATATAGCAACTGTCATACTGGTTATTCGAAGTGCCACCTGAGTTCACAAATAAATACATCAAATAGTGAGATATCATCAAGTAATAACTACGCTCAACCAACTCCTTCCAGCTTTCTTAACCCAAACATATGTCATAAAGCACTCGCATTTACTACCTACTCAATACTTTATCACATGTAATCATATCCAACAGGTACCAAGACGTAAGGAATATCTGTACTAACGATAAGAGTAAGGAGAGGGAGTCCCCATTTATTTAAATCTTGTACTCCTACTTGTCATCGCGACCGTTCATTTTCGGAGCAGTTACCTCCAAACAGCAAGGGCAAAATTCAATTAGTGAAAGCTCTTGGAGAAAGCAGGGATTAAATAAATTTACATAGAATCTTGGAGTGGGAAAATCAGTTGAAAAAAGTCACGGTCACGAGTAACTAGAACGAGAGCCAGAGTGAGAATAGAAGGGCTTTAAAAACAAGACGCTTGTGAATGTGGAAGGAAATGCGATAGGTAATAATGCTATTTGGAATGAATGCTGAATCTTAATTCCTCCCTGCGTCCCTGTCTTCTTCCAGGAAGGTAGGTAGGTAGGTAGGTACATTTACTGGAGAAATTTAATATTCGGACAGGACGGAAAGTTTGGACAATGGGAGCATACCTGATTAGCAGTAGAAAAGTAAATAGGAACGAAGGCAAGCCAGATGATGCAGGTAGTGTACATAGTGAAACCAATGTACTTGGACTCATTGAATGCCTCGGGTATTTTTCGGGTAAGAACGGCATAGACTGTGCACACTATGATGAGTGTGATTGGGTAGGCGAAGGCGATCGTGTACGACGCATTGATGTAAGAATTGCACACTAGCAAATTATCCTCCCGAGTTGGGTAATGGTGCATTGCCTTCGGTGGTTGGAGGAGCATCCACACCACGTTTATCGCCACCTTGTCAAATCAAATTATAGCATAAATTCATACATTCCCATCAAATTATCATCATCCTTTTTTACACCTTCTTACAACTACAGCCCACCCAGGCTAATTCTTTTTCCCAGAATTCCAGGAGGACCAGGACATTTAATTTATTCCTTATAATTATTACTCTCTCCTAAAGAAGTATGTCAGCACCTACCTACATACCTACACATGTACACAGTGGAATTCTTCACAACCAAAATCTCACAACTTGTTTCACTTTCACTACATACTACATAGATAGACTGGTATTCCAAGAACGTGCTTAAAATTACAAAGACAAAGACCTTGTGTTTAAATTTCTTTAGAAGTTGAGAGTGCATAAAGTGTTTGGATCACATTCTGCCAAGGTTATGGTTTGGATGAACGGAATACGGTAGAATGGAATTAGAATAGAAAATAGAAAATAGAATTGTCCCTCCATTGAGTTTTGTTGTAAAACGAAATTTCGCTTTTAGTTTTTGCATTTGAGCGTAAAAGGGATCGATAGTGAACGTGGATATAATTATATCCGGTACAGGGAATGGCACTGGCTTAGCACTCCGTGCATGATCGCCACTACCCTACTTCCTCGAACTGGCAGTAGAAACAATAACGGCAGTAGTTCCAGCGGCTCAAAGGGTAATACTACTTTAACAGTAGCTAATCAAATGAGCATGTGACAAACCCAAAGTGTATACTGAAATCCAATGCTCGCAAATCCAATGTGCTTTCTACAGTAGAGTGTATTTCGAGAGTCTCTGTGTTGACTGTTTGGTGTTTAGAAGGAGAACTGTTTAGAAGGACGAGGATTGAGTATGAGTAGAAGATACGGTGTACATATGAGAAAGAGAGAAATACACACGTACGTCCACATTAACAGATTTAAAGATTTGGAAATGATGATGTAGACACTGGAAAGGTTTGAATATGCTTCATTAATAGGATGGCAAGAGCTTCTTTCTCAAGTTGTGGGTTTGTGAGGCAAAAAGCATAAGTTAAATGATCATGAATTATAGCTTTTTACAGTGAATGGTTTTTATTGCAAAAGTTCTTTACTGCTTGTGTCTACGTTTAAGAGACTCTCAACTCTAAAGAGTAGAGAATTATGCAGTGCGCTACATTTGACCCCAAGTAATTCGCATAAAATGTATTTCGCTCTGTAACTTTTTCACACCGCACCAGCTCTCCTTCCCTTTCCTTCCCCTGCTCTCCTCAAATCTTGAAGGAGAAAACACGAGGATTGCGTCTATATCTCCTCCCTCCCTTGTCTTTTCCTGGGGTTTAAGTTTATGTGACTGAAGCTGAAGTTAGTATGATCTCTCTTCTACCGTCTTTCTCTGTCTTTCTGTCTCTTCCTACATTAAGTAGCTCTTGGGACTGGGACAATACTCAGACGTCATTCTCAGTACGAACCAAAGTAAGAACCCAGGACAGGACACAGAGCATATAGACAGCTATACATACATACATTACACACAGAGATGCATAGGAACTATTGGGACCAAGGATTTTTTTCCTCATTTTTCTTCTTCCGCTCAGCATACTCAAATTCCTTAAGTCATCGGCTGAATATTCAAGCGTGTGGAGTATGTTTATAGTGGCTTCACGTGCTTCACATCTACCCTTGACAAAATATTTTGCAAAGAAAAATCTCTGTCAGTTTCAGCACGACTTTTCGAAATGGAGCTTTGGCTTTTGATTTTGAATTGGCTTTTAACTTGGTCTTAGTCTTTCCTCCGTCTTCCTGGGATGATTCAAAAAGGGGAGTTTTCCCAAAATCGTTCAATGCGAGATGTGACTGCGGAAAAACTCAAGTACATAAAGCGTATCTGCAATATACGAATTCAAGTCCCATATTAGAGCTACTCTATGACGAGGACGAGGACGAGGACGAGGACGAGGACGACCACATATGTATCAAGAGCACGTTTACAGGATGCAGATGCAACTGCCTGTGGGTAGGTATACCTCCATACACAGTATTAGAATCCGTAAGCATGCCCGGCTACAGGAAATACTCCAAGTTGTAATTTACGAGAATTTCACATCTTTGAACTATTCAAGTCGACATAAATATGTAAAGGTATGTATGGAGCCACCTATTTATAGGGTCACACATCTTGAAGGGTGAAGGAGAAGTGATAGAATCAGCGCTTACTTGTGTGCAAAGCACCGGTGAAATCCCGTTTACGGATGTATTCTTCTTCCCTCAAGGAACATAACTTTGCGTTTACGTGTCTGTGTGTTTTCACTCTTGACGGGATTTTTTTTTTTGAGAAATCAAAAAACTTTTTGTGATTCCTGACAGATCTTTATCTCGCATCCTTCTAATAACCTTTAACTACTCAAGATTCAGCTGGAGCAAGGGAGCCTGGTTGTGTGTAAGACTAGTGATGAAATCTGAGCCTTGCCGTATCTCCTTGGTCTCTGTATCTGTACATATGTACAGATATATGCTCTGAGACTTTGTTCACGCTTCATGATTCTGCTTACTTAGTCACCGTGTCTCCCGTGGGGAATTCAAGTCGATAACACAGCCGTGTACATGTGACCGAATGTCAAATAAGAGTGTGATTCTCACAATCAGTTTACGACATCCTTTCTTTACTTTTTTCCTCCTATCGATTCACACTATAAAATTAAGCTCTAGCCCATACATCAATCTTTTACTCTTCGCTCAAACCAATTTACTTGGAAAAGGTCGTGGTATATGTTTTTCTCCAATTCACACGTGCTACCTAACCATTGGTTTCGAACCTTTAATTGAGTCACACAACTTCCCACTCACTTTGTCTTTTCTTTGCGTCATTCCGCTTTCCATCAAATTCCAAGTAATTATATAGTCTTAGAGCACACATGTCCAAACATCCGCAGTTGAGCAAACACACGAGTCATATACCCGAGTTAGGTATCTCAGTTTCTCTCGAATTTTCGCATCGCTTAACATGGAATTTCCATAGGTACAGAGATTCAGCGGAGATGATTTCAGATTGTTTAAGGTTCACTAATAACGAATCTCTGTAAACAGCGCAGATTGTGAGGAACTGAGAAAAAAAGAAGAAAGTCTCAGTCAGTCTCAGTCTCAGTTTCAGTTGCGATTACCCCCGAATAATTTAAAAATGTTGTGAGAGTAGCTGAGGTAATGCGTAGTTAAGAAAATCTACATCTACCACTGTGCTAGCTACAACCAGGAGACTGAGAAAGAAATCAGTAAAATAATCAAGGATCCCAAACAAACGAAGGTCTATGGTGCTTTACTAGATTGCTAGGTACTTCAATGGGATTCCCGTTATTTTCCTTTTCCTACGTTAATAAACTACAGATAGGAGGAAATCGAAACATTAAACACCTCCATTCCACTTAAGGCGGCATTTGTATGCCTAGCAATAGCCAGTTGAAATCTAACATTTATATGAAATGAAATGCTCTGGTGGATTTTCCATTCAATTTCAATTGTAACACCTAGCAATTTCCATGAAGGTCGCAGACAGTGTATGAACGAGAAAATTCTCGATTGCTGGATAAATTGTTAACTAGCGAAAGGTGGTTATGATTACTGCAGTACTTGTGAAAGGATCAATTTGCATTTTTAATTAGCTGTCAAAGTATTTATTCCCTCTCATAACCTTATTCCCATCTGAGATTTTACCTACCTACGTACTCCAGACTTGAACTTTTTCCGTTATTATTATTAGTGCTATGCTATGCTGTGACACGGAATTGAAGCAAAGATGTCATTGCTAATAAGGTACGAGTACGAGTACGAGTACGAGTGCACATGTTCATGACACGATTAAAAAACTAAAAATCATTTTGAACCATAATCTGATTCAATTTCTGTCTTGCAAGCAAAGTCAATGTAATTATGGATTACTGAGCATCTCTAGTTCGTTTATATGTATGTATCATGTATGTAGGTACCTCCTGGAATGTAAATCTGGTCTGACGCCTGCTCAGTCCAGTACAATTTCCCTACCCATCGCCATCGCCATAGCCATAGCCATCGTCATCGCCATCCTCATCGTTATCGTTATCGTTATCCTTAGACCTTCAAGACTTAAGACTTACAAGATTTTTATTTCCCTGCTTACAAGGTTCTAAATGGAATCGTAATTTAAATTTTACTCTTCCTTTCTAAAATTGAAACTATGCAGACTGGAAATTCTGTACAAATGCACCCAATAAATCATAAAGAAGGGAAAGCAGAACTGAGCACTACGCAGTACAATCAGTCACTCTACTTACGTCAGTTACAATTGCACACACCATTTCATACACGGAGACAATCACCGGCTGACAGATAATTTGTACTCAGCATGATTTATTCACATTATCCCCGTAATTGCTCGTCCTCATAAACACTCGTAGACTTACATAGAAAAAAAACTGTTCTCTGTCCGAATATTTAAATAAATTGAACCAAAAAGTACCTTGGCTCAACTCCTCTCTCCTCATGCTACTTACTACATACCTATACCTACTATAATGTGAATAGCTATGCCCTTGTAGTATGTATAATTCGGTTAAATATAATAATCCCTATAATGCTTCGTAAATGTCGTTTTCCTGGTCTCTGGCTGTAAATTTTTATTTTGGTTTTAAAGCCAATGAAGAAAGTAATGAAAAGAAATAACACTTTGATATGTACACTGTAAAAACTAAACATTCTCAAAATAGAAAAAATGCATCTACATGGAATGCCATAAACCAATGCGTATTTAGTATAATGATGAATATGAATGTGGTTAGAATGCATCTCAAGTACATCCCAAACGCTTTGAAAACACATCTTGGGCTTTTGAGACCCGGTTTTGAAAAATGTTTTGTTAGTAATGCCTCTTTCCTTGTTATGTTTTTTTAATTTGTACAGCTTTTGAAAACGCTCCATTTTTTATTAATAAGATTTTTGAAAACGCATTTTTTTATTCTTAACATTTTTTTCTACAACGTCAACCGTTTTTGATTTTTAAGATTTTCAAAATCGTTCAATTTTTCAATTTTGCGAATTTTTACAACTTCCATTGTTTTTATATAATTTTAGAAATCGTTTAATTTTTTTACGTTTCACTTTTTGAAAGCTACTTTTCTCCTTTTTTACGACTTTTCACACACTTGTTTTCTTTTTTACGTAAAAACGCATTAAAACGCATCTTGGACTTGCACAATGAGAAATAACCTAACGGCCGCCACAATTATACCTACTAAACGCAAGTAGGTTACTAGTGCTTTAGATGCCCTAGTTTTTACATTGTATTTTTTTACCCAGCCGATTTTCTATTTCGGTTAATTTTTTCTCACTATTTACTTCGTATTTCTCTAGAAATCATAAAAAATATATGTAGGTAAAAAAAAACTATGGATGAAACTACTCGTTTTTAATATGTTTCTTGTTGAGTAATGCATGGGATAATAATTGCAAGCTCTCCTGACTACAGCCAGTTCTAAGGATTAGTTTATGGAACAGAATGGTTTTAATATTTCTCCTTAAAGAAAATTATAAAACTTGTCTGATTAGTGCAGTTTCCGCCAAAGCATACGTACGTGTTTTACTACAACAAGTTTTACTATTAAAATGATGGACACCTGCAGGAATGTTGAGCCACTTTTAATAAGGAGCAGTGCAGCACACACTTGTGTAATTATGTAGATGTAAATGTGTGTGATTTTCCCATGCTTGTGTTGTGTTGTGACCGTATAGCTAGTGTAGCTAGTAATTACATAGAACTAAATGCAAGACTTAATTTGACCAAAGAAAGCACGATACCCAAAAGTAAACTGCAGTTTGGAAAGTGTAAGCATGACAAAGAAATGAGTGGAGCGTTATCTATTCATATGGAAGCACGTTGTGCAACACCATACCATGACCAACTAGGCAGTGATTAAAGTTAAGCTAGTGTAGTGTTTATACGATTAATCATGCAGAGTTTAATTTTGCTGCATCTCATTCGCCCACCTTATGCACTACCAAGTATGACCATATGCATGAGTAACACTCGAACAAATTGCACATGTACCTACGTACTAATATGAACATACCTACTTAATTTAAAATGAAGCAAATACGGTTTTATTCTTCTACGCTTTCTCATCTCATCCTTCCAGAAGAGAAGCATCAGTTCTCCTAGGATTCTGGTATCTTACTGTGGACTTAATCCGGATTTTAATTTTTCTAAATTATTCACGTTATTTACTCAATCTCCGTCTTACACTGTGTTACAAAATTGAGTAAAATTGAGTGAAACAAAGTACAACTTATAAATGGAAAACTTTTGTTATTATGTAAACGTGAAATTACTAGAAAATGCGGGTGGTATCTACAGTGCCTGCTGTGTGAAATATTAATTTTTAATATTTCAAGGAGCAGCTACAAATATGGGCTTTTAATCTACCTACCTTTTTATTTATGCAGGTAGTTAATGAGTTCAGATAGTGGGTCATGTTCCTGTAGAAGTTAATATTATTCTGCAGTTAGTTCATTAGTAATTTTTATCGTTGTTCGTCCAAAGGGTTTAGAGGTAGTAGTAATTATATTTTAATTTCTTATATCTTATATTTAAGAATCCGATCAATTCTGGCACTTTCGATTAATTAAAAGTTATGTAATTTTCTTAACATTTGCAGGGATGCCGTGTGTCCTCTGGCTTTCTCCTAACACGCACGGTATGTGTACCTTGGTGCCCTAGCTGTTCTGGGAGCTGTGAATTCAATCTAAAAAGATTTCGATTGCATAGATATTTGGACCAAGTTTTTACTACCTTATGATTGTTGCTGGAGGGGAAAAGAGGTCTTTGTATACATTACCTATAGATATACATAGGTATACATACATATGCTCTGTTCAAAGTATAGGAAAAGCCTTGTTAATTTATACACATGACCGATACCGTAATGAACTCGAACTTTGATACAAAAATTCTTTGAAGGCATTCTTGTTCTTTGAAGTTTCCCTCTTTTGAGGGAAAGGAAATACCTGGGAAAGATGAAGGATCTGTAAATGTACTCGGTGGTGTGGTGCCTAACTCACGTACCTAACCGGACGTACTTGGGTTGGGAGTAGAAATTTAATTTGAAAAGGTTTCCTTGAACCATATCTGAATTATTTACCATCCACAACCCACACCCCCTCTCATAGTCCGAGTGGTTCTTGGGACGAAACGACGACTAGGCATATAATTAACCCACATTTGACTTCTTTCAAGTGGCCACGTCAATTGAAATGAAATTCTTGGTGTTTGCTTGAGAAAATTCAAATCAGAGAAGAAGAAAGAACTGAGCATGTTTGCCTTTCCACATTACTATTATAATTTGTTGGAGTAAAATGAATAATTTGTAACTACATACTTGAAAGTCAATGGACATTTCACATTTGATTTCCAATTACATTAGTGTCTATTTGATACAATTTACCAGGTGCGTCACTTTACTTTTAATTTAGACATTCACTTATGTATGCAACTGAAATTGCTCTTCAAAAGAGTGGCCCGACCACCTACGGTACCTGTGGTTATTCTATTTCTTAGAACACACATCCTTTTTCCACAGCATGATTCAAGTGCTCAGTACAAGGAGATTTTGTACTGCTCCAGCTAACCTGTTTTAAAACCCAACTTAACTCCCATCCACCCATAGAATTCTTAGAGACCTTATACTATACTTCAAAAGCAGAGCACGTACAAGTGTATACCTCCAACTTACCACGGTTTTAAACTTTATAACCCGTAACTTGTTTAGCATGCTCGTTTGAATATAGTATCGACACTTGCTTGGCTTTCACAAAATGTCCTTTCCATCATTCCCATTTTATGATGGCTTTGTGAAGGATCTGTATTCATACTATAAGGAAAAACTGGATCTGGATCTGGATCTGGATCTGGATCTGGATCTAGAGTTTAGCTCAATTTCTGTCCAGTCTAATCGTAAGACTGGACCATGAGCTTACCCTAGTAATTGTAGCACAGCTACCCACTATCAATCTTTCCGTACAAGCTACAAGCTACATCTAAAGAGATAGGCGGTAGTGAATTATTTTTTCCCCAGTACATGCCTAGCATCTTAAACGGTAATCCTCATCTTGGATTTTTGGCGCAAAAAATATTGATTCGTTTATGGCCCATCTCTATTCAATACAGAAATACTATCTTTACTCTGAGTTTACCTGAATTTAGATTCCCAACGTGGTATTTTCGGCCTGAGGATTTAGACTGGATGTGCTTTGACGAGCGGAGGATGCATTTCTACAGCGCAACTAATATCAATATTTTGATTGTAAATAAAAATAAAAAGATGATGCAAAAATCAATATTGCGATTGTAAATAAAAATAACACACCTCCCATTTCATATCAGGATCAGAGCAGACCCCCCGGCGAGGCAAAATATTATAATTTGTAAAGAATAGCAATAACCGTAACGAACAGTGACAACGCAACGGTCTCTATGCATGTATGCTTTACAGTGCTACAGCTTTAATAGCTTCTGGGCCTGGGCTGAGGACAGTGGCAGTTTCAGTGCAGTAAGATGTAATTACATGATTCAATGCAAACTGAAATGCAATAATATTTAGTCACATAGTGGCTACAATCCGCCATGCTTTCTATTATCTTCGTACTCAACCTACATACGTACCTAAATGAGTCTGACGGCATAGCCTATAGGACGGAAATTGAAATAGATGTAATTATTCAGTGGTGGAAATGACTGTATAGGATCCCCTGTGAAGAGAAAACAGGAAGGATGATTACTATATCAGACTGTAGAAAAAAGGCCCTGCCTTCCGCACGGATTTTCTGGCATGCTCAAGCTCTATGTAATGTTGCCATTTAAACACCTACGCATTTATTCTCAAAATTAATTTCCGAATGTCCACACTTTGCTTTTAACATACCTACTATGTACACTGCAAAAACTAAAGTATCTTTAAACAGTTTTGAATCAATGACTTAATAGTTTTGATTAAAAAATAACAACTACAGATAAGTACACTATTTCTCCACGGCATGAGAAAGTGCAACGAAATAAAATTCCTTGAAGATCCGCCCTATGCTAAACTATCCCCGGCTCATGCTCACCATCGGGTATTATTCAAGTTTTGTTGGCAATTTATGACCTTTTTTTCTTCATTTGGGTTTTAAAACTCAAAGTGCCTCTGCGATTCTTTCGGTGGCGGTTTAGTCCAACAGGGCGGTTTTATAAAATAGCCGCGAATATCCACCCAGCTTGGGTTTCATTCTCGCAGAATGCTCCTTTTAATGATATCTGGCGCAGGGTTTGGTCTGAGCCCAGCCTTTGGAAGAAGATGCAGTTTAGTCTGGGATTTTAACCGCCATATGATATAGATTATCGCGGAAAACCTCAATTGCCGCAAAAATGTGTCATCATTATTAATAAAATCAGTAATTTCATTAAATACTCATGGATTCAAATGCTACAGTAGAATTTTGCGCCCATAAATTTGGAGCAACTCTACCCAGAATTTCTTGATATTTTTTTATACCGTAATATATCATTTTGGAGAGAAGAGACGACGTACTTTGGGTTTGGGTTACCCGTCTTCCTTGGTTCTTCCTTGGTCTATGTGAATTGTGAATGCTTTTGCTCCCGTCCACATATGCATACGCTCAGTTATAGCTACGCAAGTAGATTATGAGACCAGTAGAAAATTAGTGGGTTACATGGAGTTATAGGCTATAGACCATAGATAGTTACTAAGCAGCTTCTAAAACGACGAGCATTATTTTGAATTTGTAGACATTATATTAAATGCAGAGAGTTGAGCTTGGGAGAAGATAGGAATCCTATAGTGGATGCTTTAGCAAAAGGACTGAATTATTTATGACTTAAACCTCTCAAAAGGGCTACCCATTAGGCTTATCTCATGTGGAAAATAGAGGAAAAGATTTTAATAAAAAACCTCTCATCTACACCACTATCACTGCATTGCCATGCATTTGCCCTAAACCTGCTCAACAGTCCCTCGACGCTCCCACACAGTAACTATGTCAATGTTCTTCTGACGGGATTTTCTATGTTGATGTAAAAATTACTGGACTTGAACTGCTTACATGATGATACGAAAAACAAAAATTGCTTACTTATTAATCTTCGTGAATCACTTCCATTGTATTTTACTCAAGCCCTACAACCGTGACGTGGGAAATGTTCAAAAGCATGGACTACATAGTGTTATGTATGTACATATGCACCGACACGAAGATGAAAATTTGGAAACAAGTAAAACCTGAAAATGCGGGACTAGAGAGAATCATCTATAATCCCGACACTTTTCTATTTTCTTCCGTATCACCCAGCATTAATGCTCGGTATCGTAGACAGAGAAAGCAAGTGAGAGTTAATGGAAAGACCAGGCCAGGGCTAGTCAGGAATTGTTCACCGATTACATTTATTATTCAACTTGACCGTGTTTACCTTTAATGCATAATTTAGAAGGAAGACTGAATCACCTGTATGAATACCAGCATGGAGCAAATGACGAGTTGAGATCGTGGTGAGATGAAAGAAGGTCTTCTTGCTGAGCGACGACCAGCTTGGAATATTCTCGCGATTCGATTTGTCTTTGTGAGTAGAGCAGCATACACGACAGAGAAGCAAAAACCAGTTCCAAATTGCTGCACTCCACAGATAATGTCGTTAGGTCTAGAGATATTCCCGATTTCAACAGCAACCCACATTTCACCGAATACCCACAGGCCACACAGGGGATTTTTTTTAGAAATCATCGAACGATTCGATTCGGGGCACGATGAATAAAGGCAAGGAGAAAGATTTTCGATCCGTAACCATTCCAAAATGTCCAACAGGAAAAAATTGCGTGTAAAATAGAAAAAAAATCAGTGAGTTACACATGGTGGTATTGATTACCATTACTGATACGCTCAACCAGTCAACTGTGCATATCATGGGCACAAACACTGCTCAAGAGGTACGTATCCACATCCACATCCACATCCACACTCGCACACTTACCTCCACCTTAGCACATCAAAAGATAATTAATTGACCTGACTCAGCCGTATCTTGAGATTTGTCTGGAAGTCGGTTTACCAACCACAAGATGTGAGTCAGCCTTGGAGGTGTAGAGGAGATGATAAAAGCTACGATCGTGTAATTATCTACAGTTGTAGTAATCGGACAAAAATCATACGAGGATGGCTCAATCTCCTTAAATTCATTCGACTAGAGATAGGAGTCGACGATCAGACAAACATTGGAGGAACAAGAAGGGAGAGGAGTTTGTGGCTTTGAAGTAGACATGATGAGACTAGGGTAAGGAAGTTAAAAAAAATTAGGTGGGATTCCGGTAGGATTATTTTGGGTAAAGTATCTGTACGAGTGGGCGTGGGGTGTTTAGATGGGCACTCAGAGATTCAAATTCTGGCAACGATAAATAGGTAATTATTGATTAAACAGTAACACCTTGAGGATCTATACAAGATAAAGGATATAACGCAGATTAGAGACTAAACGTCTTGAGCACTAAACACTATTCCATTACTTTGCATAATGATGGTGCCAGGGAAACAAAAGTAAAGTCTTCCTCTTCCACTCCTTCTCCAGCTTCGTATACTTACCATCGCCAGCACCATTCACATCGACATCGGCATCGGCATCGACATCGACATCGACATCAACATCACCATCACTATCGCCATCGTCATTGGAGCTTAGTTAGTCCAGTGAAACGTTAAGGTATGAGACATATAATATTTACTCAGTCGATAGCACACATAGTCGGTTTAGGTAGGACAGAAATGGAGGTAGAAAGTGGAAAGTCGGAAGCGTATGAAAGTTTTTTTTTGGTTTTCCGAGTAAGTGGAATGATTCCCAATCCTTATATTATTCCACGTTTGCTTGCTCAAACGTAGATGCAAATAAGCTTAAAGGCTATTATTTTTCCTCTTTTTCTCCTCCTTTTGCTCGGTTTGACTCCTTTACATTGGCGTATTCTTACACCAGATTACATTGGCATGAAAGAGCAGAAAATGGAAAGTGACTCGTGCCAACTGGCAGTGTCTTATCTGAGATTTCTTTTAACTTTGTAATAGAGGGTTAGGAAAAAAGGCCGGGGAAAAAATAATTTCAACTAAACGGAGCTTACCGAAAGACGAAGAGGAAGGTTAAGGCATAACAAGAGAAGAGGCCAGACAGAAGAACGTAAGAAAGCTCCCGACCCGATGCTCGAACCACCGGTGTGTCATTATGATGCAAAAACACTCCAGAGACGAAGGCCGTGAGGAGGATACCAACTCCGGCAAAAGTCATCGCTCCAATGGCCCAACCACTGAAATGACGGACAGTTTAAATACTTATTATACTCTCCATTCTTTCTCCATTATATTCTACACACATGCACACACACACACACAATACATACATACATACATATGAGCATAACCTTCCGGCTATAAGTTACTTCAAATCCACCACGTATGCTCTCAATATCATTCCGCACCATCACTATCCTGATTTTTCACTCGAACAAAAGAAATACATTTTCAAGGACTCCCTCAACCCATCCTCTTCCATCCATGATTTTAATAGTTGAGTCTATATCCCTGTTCGTCCTTAGACAGTTTTAGTGGAGCACATTCAAAGCTCAAGTCTTATTATGGCATGGGCACAGGAACAGGACACAGCACACTTCCAAGTGTTTCAGGCACAATGGCCATGCTACGAAATTGGTTTTGGTTTTCATTCAGCCTTTCAACCATCTCTCGTCTTCTCCTCTCTCCTTCATACCTTCCATATACATACTCCTATATGTAAAATTCAGGAGAGGAAATCAAGCTGGATCTCTCAACATTAATTGAATGAAATAATTTTCATTTATTTTACTTCATGGAACGTTAGTGCATAGAATTAGACAATACACTACCCGTATCCATAGAGAAGCTTTCCTTTCCTTTCCTTTCCTTTGCCATTTCGTCTACCTACTTGAACACATACACAAATATAATCAAGTCTGCTGTCTGTTGTTTCCTACTTGAAGGATACAAAACGCGCGAGTACCTACCACCTACCTCCATACACTGAGCATATGTACAAAGCAGTTTATCAAAGTCAGTTCGATCGAAAATTGTGTGTAATTACGGAAGCCTTGCGAAATACTCTAGAAATATACAAGTATATGGGCATATTATGCACTCTCGCCCCATACATATGCACATAGGTGTAGTAACGCAACCCATCTCTTGAATCATAGCGCTTTAATGAATTTAGTATTACGTTGTCTGTAGCTTGCTATTTGATCAAAATTTAAGGATGACATATGGCGGGTTGTGTGCTGTCATTTGCTCCAAGATGTTACACGAGTCAGCTCCAGCCCACTGTTGACAGTGTCGACGCTGACATGAGTTTAAATTTTCCACACCATTCTGTCGCACTCTCTGGGTTAACTCTTTTAGGTCCTATGTAGTCGTAGTCGTAGTCGTAGTAGGAGGTATGACGTAATAAGACTGACAATAGCCACTATAGGAATGAATATTGGTTTAAACTCTCGTTGAACAAGTTTCCTCTTGTTTTTACCTACTACCGAAACGGAAACTTGAAACCAATACTAACAACCTTCGGGATGGAAATGAAAAGGGAGAATGTGAGTTTCAAGTAGATTCAAATGGACAGTCTAAACCTGACTCGGAATACCAATTTTACCTGTAATGAGGATGAGGAGACAGAGTCATTACTTACCTTCTCTACCTTCATACTTTATTGGCAGTTAGACAAGGCTAATCAAGCTTCATCCCTTGCGTAGTCTTATGATTACCGAATAATTTTCCTAATGTGACTAATAGGATGAAATTAATTTTCCTAACCTTTGGATTTTTCATTCATTTACTGGATGCGAGTGGTGCTATATTTAAGCGTAGTATTTCATCGTTATGTTTAACAAACAAGGTTAGCGTCAAAAAACGAATCAAATTTTACCTCTTCTTCTCCAAGTCTACTATGCATAGGTACTACTACATATTATGTAAGAGTTTTCCATAATGCACTTCATGCTATCAATAAGTAGGTAAATGCAAAACATGTTAAATGGACTCACTGCAGTAAGCGTTTAACATGGTTTGCAACAAAATTGGTTTACCTCTTCAACAACAACTACAACAACAACAACAACGATGTTATCCCAAAGCATTGGAGGTATATAGTGTATTGTATTGTATTTATATTGACTCGACTATTTAGCAATGCCTTATCCTTATGCTGTAAATAGGTACCTTATATAGAAGTATGTATTATGTTGGCTACAGATTGATCCAACTTTGTAGCAATATGTTCATCTGTCAATTTTTAAGGGGGAAAGAACAAGAAGTTGAGTATCTTTTACTTTCTTGCAAAATTGAATACGAAGCAAAAAAGACAACGTCCCCGTTCTCCAATGCTGACTAAAAACTGAGCTTATTCAGCAAAAAAACTTTGTCGTTCACAACCCGACACAGCAAAGGAAAGTATGTAATGCGAAAGTAAGGTAAACTATGTTGGTTCTAGTTTAGATTCTTGTGTATTATTATCCATTTGATTGCCCTTAAACTACTTTTATTATCAACTGAATGTATGTATGTAGCTCTATATCCCAGCATTCCACTTTCTATTTCTATTTCTATTTCTATTTCTATTTCTATTTCTATGTAGGTACGTACCTACATGGATGGATTCTTGATGAAAATCGTTTGTTGTCCTCGTTGTCATATATACCTAGTCCTTAATACACTCAAGAAGAAACAAGAAGGAGAGTAAGAGTTACAAGAAGGATAAAACGTTTTGGGGTAAAATATTAGCTTTTTGAGCCCTGTAAGAATTACAATGTAAAGTAAGAAGATGTGTAGGTACCTACCAAAGCCTACTTTAGAAGTGACATAAACCGTCGGCCAGTTTTGAAATTGCATTGCTGTTAGAAACTTGATCCTAAGATAGATTTAGAGTGTGGAATAAACTTTTTCTCTTGAACCACGGAAAGAAATCTAGTGATAAGATGGACAGAGTATTGATCCCTTTCGTTTTCCTTCCAATATTTGCTTTGGCAATGAACAAGAACAAGGCGAAGAGAGTAGTCACGGAAGGAAGTGAAATGGAAAACGGAAGAAAAAGCATCTACAATGTCAGTGTACTGCATACTGCATACTGCATACCTCTCTTTCCAATTACCATACTGTGGATAAATGTGAGACGAGTTAAACGGAGATAGAGACAAGACGAGTTGTATGTAGGTAGGTAGGAACCTACACAAGTTGAAGGGGCTGAATAGGAGAGAATCGTCTTATTGGCAGACGCCATACAGCCGAATTTAAGAGATAATTAGAGAATGTAAGAAAGTGGAAAGCTCAGAGGCTATGATGATGATTGATGAGACGAAAATGAGAGAATAAAAGCAGACCTTTTCCTTTTCTCCTATCTACCTTCTACATGTAGACTCATTTTATAGGTATATTTAATACCAAGGCTGCATGACTGTAGCTGGAGCTGTAGCTGTAGCTGTAGGTCCCTGGGGCCTCCATCAGATCACTGTTTACTTCAAGAGTTTAAAATGATGAACGCATCTTGATTTCATCCCTCTGATTCTATTCTCCTTCTGGTTCGAGCTCAACGTCTGCGTCTGCTTCTGCTTCTCATCATCACTATATAGTAGCCTATACCTACTATGCCTATGGCTATACCCTCTCTATCTTTTCCTTCTTCTTCTTATAACGAGGAATCCAAACGGTGACTACCTACATATGTAGAGTGAGACGAGGTCATTTTCACGTTAGAGAAACAAATTCATTCCAGCATCAAGTTTTCCCTCCCAACTATAACTAACTATGCCGACAGAAAACAGTCTGTATTTTCTCTTCTCTTAGTGTACACCTTGAGAAACAATGCTCTCTTTCTTTCTTTCTTTCTTTCTTCATTACGATCATCCAGCATCAGCATCAGCATAAGCATCCATCCTACCTACACCTACTTATCTGCTTTTTGTACTGTCTGTTTTCCTCCAGATTTTAAATATACAGAGGAAAAGTATACACACTACCGACAAAGTCAGAGTGAAGATTGGCCGAAGAAATGGAGAAGAAGGAGACAAAGATAAGGATAGGAATGTCAATATACCTATGGAAGATACAGTGGAGTCAAGCATAGAATTAATGATGGAAGAAAGATATAAAGTAGAGTAACTACATGTTTTTCCAGTTTTCAGCTTCAGGTTTCCTCTCCTAAAGACAAGAGCAGCCAACACATTCGTATAATTAAATAACGATCATCAAAGGATTGCGATACAACACTCAACGTGATGATACGTGCATCTTCTTCTCTTGTTGTCACTGCGTCAGACGGTGTAACCCCAAACTGAGGAAGAATGAAGATCATGAATTGTTCACATTTCAAGCATCCCTAGTTTTCTCTACTTTTCTTCTTTATTCGTCTCATAAAATGTCTCACATCCATCTCGTGAATATCATTTCAATACTAAGGTCCTTCTCCTCACAGTACTCTCCTCCTCCTTTCTTCTCTCCTTTTACTCCTTTCACTACTTTTATTACTTACTTTTACTTGGCAAAAGTCGTTTGAAACGAAAGTCTATTTTTCAAATTGATACTTTGATACCACCAAACGAACTGATTCCAATTTGCACACAAAGTTTGGCTACACAGGCATCTACCTACATTTGTACATCTATGGAAGGACGGACCAAAGGCTTCCCCTTAGACTACAAAGCAAGTCCAGCATATTTTTGCTTATGTACATAAAGAACTACATAACTTGTATATGGTAAAAGTATAATAATTATATAATTAATTATACGCTTATTATATTTTCCTTTGTGTACATTTCGTCTTCATTATTACATGCTATCCATAGACATACCCGTCATTTTCGTCCCATATACATATACATACATACATGGTCTGTTTGCATAACTATGACTACACTACAACCATCGTTAGGACAGATAGAAATAAAATCAGTGAAATGAGTGCATCATAGAGATATCTTTGCTCTCATAGTCATATTTTACTTTCAAATATTTACATAACTTGTATATGGTAAAAGTATAATAATTATATAATTAATTATACGCTTATTATACATATTTTCCTTTGTGTACATTTCGTCTTCATTATTACATGCTATCCATAGACATACCCGTCATTTTCGTCCCATATACATATACATACATACATAGTCTGTTTGCATAACTATAACTATGACTACACTACAACCATCGTTAGGACAGATAGAAATAAAATCAGTGAAATGAGTGCATCATAGAGATATCTTTGCTCTCATAGTCATATTTTACTTTCAAATATTTGTAGCTCAGATTCACAGTTGACAGTTCACAGTGGCTACAATAAACATTTCAAGGGTTACTTCTCCTTTAAACTTCCCTCTTGAGCTCCATCAAAGATGTTTAGAACAAGGAGGGAAAGTAATTATATAAAATTATGTAGGCACAGAAGCAAGTCCACATTGTTAATGGAAAGAAAATAAATTAGAAAATTAAGAGCCTTCCTTTGTCTCCTTTTATTAAAATGAAGACACAAGCACGCTGTGACTTGAAAAAGTCCAAAGGAACGTTAGCCAGTATTAATTACTAGTATTAGCTCAATTCACGTCTAATTGACAGTACGTGACATCAACTGAAATCATAACTTGTTTCATCTGCATACAGATAATTCGACTTTGTAATTACGAGTTTCATGCATTATGAGAGCACACAGTCATACGAGAAGTACCTACACCTACATAAATATACGGACCTATAGGCAATACTAATAAATATATAATTACATGTACTTATTTGGATGGCTTTACATGAATTCACATCGTTTAGGATCACGTTCTGTATCCTTCTATAGTGTTAACATGTTTAGATTTTGCATTCTTCTTAATGTTTTCAGAGCTTTCGTTCCTGGGTGATTCCACGCGCTCTTGGAAATTGTTCAAAAATCAAAATTTCATTGGATCTTCACAAGTGATCCCATTACTCACCTCGTTATTTTACCTTTTACCTGAACATACATGTGTCTTCCTTCAATTAGAAATGAACTTGAAACATGTCAAAAGTGGTATTTTAGAAAATGGAGTGGATATAAAAAAATTTTAAATTCTACTGTCAACGAGAGGACAATTGGAAGATTAGATGCTAGAAAAAAAATCGAAATTAGACATGGAATCGTTTCCTTTTCTTTTCTTTTTCAATAAGTTTGTTCACTTGAGAATCGGTGGTAACTTTTGCCATTACTTGACCCAGTTAGTGTTCTCTTTGCTATCTATCCTAATCAAGAGTTGACTCCATTAGCACTACGCCGATCGACTCGAAATGGACGTCTTGATGTGTACATACAAATATACCTAGATACGAAGTGAGCGCGGAAATAAACACATACGTCCTCCATATAAGAAACACTTATAGGTATAAATGGACAAACTCTCAATCATCGGCTTCATTCGAATTATGTGTTTCAAAGCCACTTGACGATTGGAGACGCGGAGAAGAGCACACTTGAGAGAAATCGAAAGGCTCTTTTCTGTTTTGATCAGTGGGAATTGAAGTTGGCGACTTGAACAAGATCCTCTTCCGCATCAGTCTGTCTTACGAATTCAAGGCAGACCGGCCAAATAAAATCCAAAAGGAATTGAAATTTTGGCCTTGGAAACGACAACATGACTTAGCCATAGAGGACAGAACACGAGGCGACGTTGCATTGCTCGATTCATCTTAAGAGCGGTTACTATAGCTACACTATTAGGCACTATATCTTTCTCACTCGTTTTCTATTTCCTCCCTCCAATACCTTTTTTTATTCTTTCTATTTTATATTATGAAGGAAACAATAGGAAGGGGCCGGAAAGAAGTTTGAGAATAAAGTTGTTTTGTATCATTCTGACGGCTGTAAATGTATGTATGTAGGTAGTAGGTAGGTACTTTCATCCCACTGGAGGTTCGTCACACACAAGTCACACACAGACTTTAGGATAGGATCCTTCACTTTCACCTAACTCACTCTACTCTACTCTACTCTACTCTACTCTACTCTACATAGACTAACATAGGACGATGAAAAGCCATCCATAATCTAAAACACAAGGTAGAGTCGAAAAAGGAACTAACTTTTTCAAAGGCAAGACGCTTTGAATATTCGGGATCACTGTATAATCTTCAGTGACGTACTCACTTGTCTTAAATCTACTAACCCCTTCCATGCAGGTACATATCTACGTAGCTCCTGGAGACTCTCAATGCTCCAAGAAAGAAGCTTGCAATAAGGAAATACTTGGCATATTTGCATGTTCCCATCTTCCCGTGCCCTTGCCTTCCCTTGTATTTGTATTGCATATCTTTTCTCAAATGTGGGACAATGTAGACAAATTTCAAGTAGGCACCTACATAGGTACATAATTACTTGCGCCTACGTCAAATCCAGGAATTTATGGAATGTCAAATCCAATAATCAAGTGCACATATCTTGAGAGTAACTTGAACTGGGAATGAGTGACACAAGTTTAGCTTTGATGGACGTATGTCGTAAAAGAGGATGGAAAGAATGTAAAAGAGCCACCATCTTTGTACAGGCGAAGTAAATGATTCATGCGAGACATTGCCATTGTGCTAAGACATGAAATACCCACGACTAGGTTTTATTTTTTCGTTTCAATTTTTACCTGGATGGACGGAGGTACAGCTCGTCAATTGGGGTGCACTCTGTATGATTGAGGTTGGGACGGGTTCCCATCGGGCACGAGAAACAGACACTTTCATCTTCTGGATGTCGAATCTGCGACGTCACAAATGTAAATATAATAATCATAAATAAAGTATAGAAAATATAACATGTGCTGGAGATGGAGCGTGGGTAGTACCTAAGTAGATTCTAACAATCTCCATTTTATATACGTAGGTATGTATATGTATGTGTCTAAGGGAGTTTCTATTGATTTTATTTGTCGTTCTCTCGCAAGTGGTTGTAATAGCAATAGCGATAGCGATAGCGATAGCGATACCGCACTCCAACTTTTACTTGTACAACTGACACTAGAATTTTGAAAGGGAGAGAGGAAGTCGGTGGGGTATTTTGCTCCTTCCTCCAAAGCCAAGTACAATGGCATAGAATTCGATACAGTACAATAGAAATTGACCAAACTCGTGGCTTTCACAAATGTTTCCTGTAAGATTCTTGTATTACCTCAAAGTTTAAGCATTTAATGCAGCTCCAGCAGCAAGTATCACTGCCAACAAATCTTTTGGCTTCCCCTTGGTCACATGGATCACTGCAAACGGACACGGGAGGAGTTGAACCTCCATCCGCAAATCGAATAGCTAAAAAGTCAGACAAAAGTCATAAAAAATTATGAGAGGAATTTCAAGTATAGGTGTACATATACATACATATAATTATATAGGAAAGTATAAAGCTTGGGTAAATTCACAAATTGTACTTGTTATGGACTACCTACATATAATGTATGCATATATGTACAGCATCCGGGTGAATATCTAATGAAGAAGGGGAAAGGGAAATTAGGCATGAAGATTAGGCAGTTTGTCTTTCTAGTCCTTTTAATAATAAATATGTAGGTACCTACAAAGGAACGAGTAAATTTATAAAGAAGGACTCTCTGGAAAGATGAGTAATATAAATTTTGCTTTTATTCCCTAGCCATTTGTTGATTTTTTCCCGCGAGACTTGGGAGTAGGGCATGTCCAGGATATAAAAGTGAGTCGATTTGGACATGAACGATTGTGATATGATCCTCGGCAGTATTTCATTTGTGACTGTGGATGAAAGCGTGAGACAAGGTGGAAGGCGAGGTGGAAGACGAGGTGGAAGTGAGCCATTATTAATTTGAAGCACTGCGATTTCTCACAAAAGGAGATCTACAGATATCTTAGTTGAAGAAATTCAACACAACTGATCCGCTTAGTGAAATCTGACAGAAAATAAGTAACTTAAAGGTAAGAGAAGGGAAGGAAATTTTTTGAAATATGACAGTTTAGGTATTTTGAATTCCCTGTAACTCTCTGTGGGAATCCTGAACCTTGTCTTAATTTCATTTTTTTCCCGTCTGAGCACATGTTGGTGGTGGATGGTTGTAGTTGTAGTTGGTAGTTGTAGTTGTAGTACAGGCAGGAATCACCTTTGCCACAGCTTGCTCAAGATCCAATGTTGAATTTGAGATTTATTGAAAAGTCAAAGCTAAATATTCTGATGGTTTCCTGCACGAGCATTACAAGTTGGAAGCCTCTTACTTACTTATAAGCTCAGGATAGAAATCGAAATGACAAACTTAGAAATTTATCATGGTTTCAAAATGGCTTTTTCTTGTCAGATTGCTCATGTTTTTTTTCAGCTACTTGACTGAGCGTGAATTAGGTTGTAAAATGTGACTGTGTCGCCGAGGTATGAAGAGAAAAATGAAGAGCATGTGAAAAATGCTCCGTTTTTATTCTCATTCTCCATAGACAATGTGATGGTAGGGAATGCTCTGCTCTGCTCTGCTCTGCTCTGCTCTGTTCTGCTCTGCTCTGCTCTGCTCTGCTCTGCTCTGCTCTGCTCTGCTCTGCTCTGCTCTGCTATGATATGATATGATAGGGTACGATATGCTACTCAATAGTCTCAAGTGTGACAAACAAATATTCTTGCTGTTACATTCTACCACCTCCTCCAGACTCAAATTTCATGTGCATTCATGTGTGAAGAGAGCGAAGAGACTTGATGACAGTAGAATAATATTTAAAAAATGGAAGGAGGTTCACGGGTCTAAGAAGCTATGTTATGCAGTCGATGGTGGAGAACAAGTCGAGTTATATAAGTAGCTCATTTTAGTACAAATCTGTTTAAAGGTTTTTTCTGTCTCGCGCTCCCTGCCTGATACAAATGAGAAATTTTTTATCAGGAAAAGTGCACCAACTTTCTATTCAAAGGCATGAAGAGGGGGAAAAAAGGAAAAAAATATTTAAGGAGAGGAAGGAAGCTTTCATATATTGCCCATCAACTTGAGCCTTGGGCATCAAGATTGCACATGAGACTTTCTCTCCTCGTTTACACTTTACTTTTATCTCTATAAAGAAAGAGTAAGAGTGGCAGTGGAAAGACTGCCACTGCTCTGCTTTCCTGGCTCTCCATGGTTACGTATGTGAGGAAAACAAGAGTGTCTCGAGAACAAGTTAAAACATGCGAAAAGTTCACTGACTTCTTTTGTCTATTTTTTATTCTCACACATGTATCACTATTTTTACTTTCTCTCGCATTACCATCATGGATGGTGATTAGATGAGTTGGATTTTGGTTGAAGCAACACCAAGGATTGAGAGAGAGAGAGAGCGAGAGAGAGAGAGAGAGAGAGAGTTGACTGCATCTCTGTGCATGATGGCTAGGTAGAGTTTAGCGTGCTATAACTAAATCGCTACGTCCCGTTCTTCCATATACGACCATCTTTTTAATAAGCTTTTTGCCTTCTCGGTTTAAACTAAGGACGAAAAATGGTGAATCTCTGCGTTGCTCTCTGTTGTAGTTTGTGGTTTGACTGTTCCCTTGGCCACCATCGCTCCTTCAATCCTACTTTTGAATTGCCACCATTTAGAGGATTATGTTGACAAATGTTCAGATCATCAGATCTCCCGGGTGGCCTCGTAAGTTTCCTTCGGATTTTTCCCACCAAAGCCACATGTACGACGGTGGACTAGGCAGACTCGTGTAGGAATTTATATGCTGTCTACATGCTGTATCGAATTCACTTCATGTTTATACGATCGGTCCGTACTCTCTCCTCTCACTGACTCTCCATGGTCTTGCTTTTATGTCTCATAGGAAAAAATATTCTCAGACCTTCAAAATAAAATACCTACATTTTCTCCCACTTACACTTACTTTCCATTACGTTTCATTCCTTTAAAAATGGAATGTCTTTTGCCTACAGATATCCTTTAACATCAGATAGCACGCCACATGCCCGCACATACACTTCCCAGTTAGCTTCTTCGCGATCATGTAGCGAGGCACAAAGTTTGTCTTGCTCCAACTCCGATTGTCAACATTGTGTCCCTTCGCCACACGACTATACATAAACTACCATGATATCTCCAACTCCAGGATGCTACTTTCCCCACCTCCTGGTCTCCTCGTGGTTTGGCTTGGTTACGTGAATGCGAGAGAGAGAGAGAGAGAGAGAGACCGTAAAAATACAGGATTCTATAAAAACGTATATAAGTTGACTAAGACAATTGATCCAGTGGCGTGACGTGATAGTGTGGCAGCTTTTATTCTTTTTTATACGTTGAAAAGTGAAGCAAGTAAGTACTGACTATTCTTTGGATCGTTACAATTTTGAGGAGACAATAGAACGGGCCGAAGCTGAAGGTCGGGAAGGTATTTTCTCCGAGTTTAAAAGAGGCTGGAGCTGGAGTAAGGAAGGAGGGAGCGAGTAATAGTAGGAGACCAAGAGAAAGCGAGAGAGAAAGAGAAATGGTGAATAGGGAAAGTAGACTAAAGGTAAGGATGGGAAGGAGATGGAGATAGAGAACTGGACGTGGACGTAGATAACAGTAAAGTAAAAATACAGGAAGAGAAAAAAGATGTACTCTAGTAGTTCTTTTTTATTCCTCAGACTTTTCTTTCCTTCTCTTCACCTCTATTACAGGCCATTTTTACATTCTTGTCTCTGTGATAAAGGTAAACGTAACCACATACTACATACTTGCCACTTTCCTTTTCCGTTCCTTTTTCCCCGTCGCTGAGTAAATACGCTCTTGTGGCTTATGCACACACACACACACACACACACACACACACACACACACACACACGTTTCCACGGCCGTGTACCATCAAACATGTATCACTGTGTCAGAGTCAGAGTCAGAGTCAGAGTACCTCTGCTCCTATGTAATCCAGGCACTCACGTACGCTCTAGACACATTCCTTTGATACCTTCTATATGTATATGGTCGAGCCGAATTGCGGAATTTAATGGTGACTACCAACTACCAGCATCCAAGAAAAACCGACATCCATCTCAGCAAACTTAAAATAGTCCGTGTAATATGAGAAAGAGAAAGGGAGACGCTAAAAAGTCTCCGGTATGCGAAGCTACAATGGCAGTACCTACTCCACAAGCCACTACTGCACCGAACAACTCCTTGAATATTGCGTCCACCATCCTTTTCCCATTTATTTCATGCACGGTAGATTTTTACTTTGCGTCTTCTTACTCTAACCTACCTCCGCCGCCTCTTTCACCTCCACCGCCATCCTCGCACATTTCAATGAAACAAGCTCAGCGAATACGCACACGTCCAATACCCATGTATGTAGGTAGGCACGTATGTAGCTACCTTCAAACCTTTCATCCCGCACATCTCCGTCCTCGTCCTGGCCATAGACAAAGCTACGGTATATGAACCAAAACCAACTGAGAAAAATGTATCCGACTCGGACTGCTTAAGAAGCTTATATGGTGTAGTAACCCTGTGAAATGTAACTCATTCATGAACGAATTCCCTTTTCCATGATGCTCGACGAACGGCGAGAGAATGTGGGATGTATGTTTGCATGTATAGAGGGATATGAACGAGTGACATAATGAGAGTATGTAAAGAAGTCTCCGAGTCCTCGTGCTTGGCTTGGCATTGGCATTGGCATTGGCTTTGGCTTTGGCTTTGGCTTTGGCTTTGGCTTTGCCATGGGTTGACTTGGCTTTGGGCTTTAACAATTCTACTTAAACATGCATGCATTCAAGTATTTTCGCATTTTCCTATTTTGAGATCAAGAAGGTTCTTTGCCACACATTATCCCAGCTCACTTCTACAAATACTAAATACCTAGTGATATATAAGCCGGAGACGAGTTGGAATATTTGGAAAAGTGGGACCTCGACTCGGAACATTCTCTTCTGTACCTTTCCATTTCCATTCACCTTGTCTCATTATCTGGCTAAAAGACGTAATAAAAGTAAAGCTTGAACAAGTTCATACATGCGTGCACACGCAAATAAACTGCCATTATTTTCTCATTTCTTTGAAGGTAAGTCGCCACATCGTAACCAGAACTAGACCAATAGCATGCCAAGGACGAGACCAAGAACAAGCCAAGCCAAGCCAAGCCAAGCCAAGTGAAGCCAAGACTGGGACAAAATATAAAGTGTGACATAACGGAAGAGGCAAGGACGGAAGACAAGGGATGTGATGAGAGCGAGAGAGTAGAAAAAGAGGGAGAGAGAGAAAGAGGGGAGAAAATAAGGATTTCTACTTTCACCTCTCTTTAGTCTTATGAGCTTTTACTTGTCGGTCTCCGTAACGATCAAGATGAAAATCAGCGACGCGATAGGCTTTTTCTTTTCTTCCTCTCTCTCTCTCTCTCTCTCTCTCTCTCTCTCTCTCTC